>JACXGM010018352.1:7462-19205 GCA_016801145.1 Umbra pygmaea | reverse complement strand
GTTCACCTCACAGGGTCAGCTCTGGGGCTAAAAGAAGTTCACCTCACAGGGTCAGCTCTGGGGCTGAAACTCTATAAAACAACAGCATTCTGGGCAGTGATACTAATGTGCATTGAGGGAACATTTTCTTTTCACTCTAATTCCTTTCCATTTCCCTCATCTTTCCATGCCCCACCCCCTTGCTTCTATGCCCCACCCCTTCCTCTGTTTCCTCCTCAGTCATCATGGCCCCCAAGGACTGCTCAGACTATAACATGCTGCAGCAGAAGAAGAGCGGCCTTTATCGAGTCACACCGGACCCGAAGAACGGCACGTTCGAGGTGTACTGCGACATGGAGTCATACGGGGGCGGCTGGACTTTGGTGCAGCAACGCCTCAATGGCAGCATCAGCTTCAATCGCACCTGGGCAGAGTATAAGGTTAATACTCCCATATCTTTAAAACATTCTGCACACTATGGCTCCAGTCAGTTTAACAGCTCTGCACGGCTGGGTTGGAAAAAAAAAGTGGGGATGTTTACATACAGTCGTATGCAAAGGTTTAGGCACCCCTGACAATTTCCATGATTTTTATAAATAATTGGGTGTTTGGATCAGCAATTTCATTTTGATCTATCAAATAACTGAAGGACACAGTAATATTACAGAAAATGTGCAATATGCAGAGGAGAGTCAAAGAGAACAACAACTTGCAATTAGACACCTTAAATACCCTTTCTCATGATTGGATGCACCTGTCTATGAAGTTCAAGGTTTAATGAGCTCACCAAACCAATTGTGTGTTCTAGTTAATCAGTGCTAGGTAGTTACAGGTATTCAAATCAACAAAATGACAAGGGTGCCCAAATTTATGCACCTGTCTAATTTAATTTTGATGAAGAGTGGCAACGTGGAGCCATCAAAACAACTCTCAAATGACCTGAAAACAAAGATTTTTCAACATTATGGTTTAGGAGAAGGGTACAAAAAGCTATCGCAGAGATTTAAGCTGTCATTTTCCACTGTGAGGAACATAGTGAGGAAATGGAAGACCACAGGCACAGTTCTTGTTAAGGCCAGAAGTGGCAGGCCAAGTAAAATATTGGAGAGGCAAAGGCGAAGAACGGTCAAAAACACCCCACAGACCACCTCCAAAGACCTACAACATAATCTTGCTGCAGGTTGTGTCACTGTGCATTTTTCAACAATTCAGCGCACTTTGCACAAGGAGAAGCTGTACAGTAGAGTGATGCGGAAGAAATCTTTTCTGTACACATGCCACAAACAGAGTAGCTTGACGTATGCAAACGCACATTTGGACAAGCCAGCTTTATTTTGGAAGAAGGTGCTGTGGACTGATGAAACAAACATCAAGTTATTTGGTAATAACAAGGGGCGTTATTCATGGCGGCAAAAGAACACAGCGTTCCAAAACAAACACTTGCTACCCACAGTAAAATTTGGTGGAGGTTCCATCATGCTGTGGGGCTGTGTAGCCAGTGCCGGTATTGGGAATCTTGTTAAAGTTGAGGGTTGCATGGATTTCACTCAATATCAGCAGATACTTGACAATAATGTAGAGGAATCAGTCACAAAGTTGAAGTTACGCCTAGGCTGGATATTTCAACGAACCAAAACATTGCTCAAAATCTACTCTGGCATTTATGCAGGGGAACAAGTACAATGTTCTGGAATGGCCATTCCAATCCCCAGGCTTGAATATCATTGAAAATCTGTGGGGTGATTTGAAACGGGCTGTCCATGCATGCATGGCAACCATCAAACCTAACTGAACTGGAGATGTTTTTCAAGGAGGAATGGTCCAAAATACCTTCATCCAAAATTCAGACACTCATTACAGGCTATAGGAAGCATCTAGAGGCTGTTATTTCTGCTATAGGAGGCTCAACTAAATATTGATGAGATATTTCTGTTGGGTTGCCCAAATGTATGCACCTGCCTAATCGTTTTGATGCATATTGCACATTTTCTGTTGATCCAATAAACCTACTTTTCCTACTGAAATATTACTGTCCTTCAGTTATTTGATAGATCAAAATTAAATTGCTGATCCCGATTATTTATAAAGGAAACTCATGGAAATTGTCAGGGGTGCCTAAACTTTTTCATAAGACTGTAAATGGCCGCCTGCTCTCTATGTAATACACTTCTGTAATCCAGGACCCATGGAGAAGAGGGTTTTACTTAGGATGCAGCAAGTGACTCCACTGACACTGACCTTTACTTTCTCTGTCTCTTTAGAGTGGCTTCGGCAACCTGCAGGGTGAGTTCTGGTTGGGCAACGACCGCATCCACCTATTGACAAAAGCCAAAGACATGGTCCTGCGTATCGAGCTGGAGGACTTTGAAGGCGTGCGAGAGTATGCCAAGTTTGACCAGTTCTACGTGTCCAACGAGTTTCTGAGGTATCGCTTATCGGTCAGTGGGTACAGCGGCACAGCGGGCAACGCGCTGCATTTTAACAAAAACTTCAACCACGACCAAAAGTTTTTCACCACACCCGACCGGGACAACGACATGTACCCATCAGGAAACTGCGGGGCGTACTACAGCTCTGGGTGGTGGTTCGACGCCTGCATGTCGGCCAATCTCAATGGGAAGTATTATCACAAGAGATACAAGGGAGTGAGAAACGGGATTTTCTGGGGCACGTGGCACAACATGACCGTCGAAGCATATCCCACCAATTACAGGCAGGCATTCAAAACTGTCAAGATGATGATACGACCAAAGAACTACGCCCCGTAAAGGAAGGAAAGCATGGAAAAAAGAGCTCAGAACAAAAACACATCAAAGATTGGAGAAAAAAACTACTTTCAAACTTGTAAACTTTCTACTCCTTTGACCTAATCGCTTTCTGCTGTGAAAGTTACTGGCTCAGAGACAGTATAATAAGGCTGAGTTTACAGTAATAAAACAGCATTGCAATCTTCAAAATGGTCTGTTTCACCTTTACTAAAAAGGTCAGGAAAACATATTATGAAATCATTGTCATAGTAAATGTCAAACATGTCTGCGTATTGGTCAAACCACATTGCTACAAAAATAACATCAGCAATCATTTAGATATAGCTATGTGCTTTGTGCTGTATAGTTGTGTTCATGTAGTTGACTGCAGTGCAGCTGTTACTAGACTAGACCAGTATGTGCAAAAGCTGTTCTGTATAATACTGCCACCTAGCTGTGAGTGACAACATTGCTTTATTTCATGGCTCAGCATGAATGGACACTATAGGTCATTAATTCAAGGAGGAAATGTACAGTATTTATTTTTGGACATCTGATAGCTTTTATATAATTAATATATGAAGGGAATGATCATGTTGTACACTGATGTAGAGAATGTTTATTGTGTTTGGAATAAAGTAGCAGAAATATAGACTGAGATGTTTACTATACATTTAAGATGGAGTAATTTTATTGAATGAGATTAAATGGTTTGAAGCATATTTCCATAGAACAACAGATTGTGTAGCTTGGAATCTTAAAATAATAAAATAATGTGTACATGTAGATCTTTATGATTGTACATATGTATTTTTTTTACTTACCTTCACTTGGTCTGTTGCAAAAAAAGGCATTTACTTTTTATATAAAAAGGTTAATAAAGTTTTTACCGATTTGCACTGAGTACTTGTTGCTTCATTGCCTACTATAAAATAAAGATGACAAAGTTTCCTGACCTACAGTTCATCTGCATACTTACATTGTTGAATTTTATTTCTACTTTTTGTACAGAAGTAGTGAATGCAAAAGTAACTATTATCAGGGTGGGTGTTTTGCACAGGAATGGCCAAACGCCAAATTTAAAACCCAAAAATGTTTCCTGTAATTCCATTCAACGTTAACTGATGGTTTCAACTGATCATGTGTAACTGTGAAATAGTTTAGATAAAGTTGTGGGTCTGTATCTTGTAAGAGACAAAATCAAACAAAAAGCTCTCTTTGAAATGGATGGGCATGCCAATGGGCCACATGAGTCCCCTTCTGAAATTATCAAGAGAAACCATGAAATTAGCAAGATAAAACGCATGAGAAAACCGTGAAATTAGCAAAATAAAACATGTGAAACCGTGAAATTATCCAGATAAAACATGAAAAACCATGAAAATAGCAAGATAAAACACATGAGAAACCGTGAAATTAGCAAAATAAAACAGATGAGAAACCGTGAAATTAGCAAAATAAAACATGTGAAACCGTGAAAATAGCTAGGTAAAATACCTGTGAAACTGTGAAATTAGCCAAATGAATCATGTGAAACCATGATTTGTCCAAAGCACTGGAAGGTATCCCACAAATTCAGTTGTATCATGACAGATCTACAGTATACTTTATGTTTACATCCATCTGTCGATGAAAGGTTAGTAGATGCCTAACCAGGTTAGCCAAGAACAGCTCAGCTTGGTTCAGTATTGTAGTAAGGGCAAACATTACCAGAGAAGATAAGGTGAAATGAAAAGATTTACATGGCACACAATCTGTCAGAGATACTTGAATGTTTCCACCTGACGTTGCCTTCCACCAGTCTGGCTTCCATCTTTAAAGATGTTTCCAGTGTTAGAGCGGTCACACAACTGTCTATCAATGTAAAAGATAATGGTTGGCATTAACAGGGGCATATTTTTTACGGGACCGCAAGGTACGCAATGTATGTGGGCCCCAGAGGTGGTAAGGGGCCCATGAGATGCCCCTTTTTCTTGCTGTTAGCCAATTTTGTGAAACAATGACTTCCGATGCTTAGCATATGCCAACTCAGCCGTCAAATATTGCACAGTTGCGTCATCCCAGGTTGCAGCTTCAGACATGGAATGGCCACAACACCCACACTGAGGTGCTGAGTCAGCGGGATCACAAATGTGCTACTCTATACCCAAGCGATGATGACTTCTACCCCAACGTGCTCAGAGACATGGATGTCCGTACAGATGAAAAAACAAAAACATTTTAAAAAACATTGCTCGCCAACCACTAAAGAAAAACTTGAGCTGGGCCACAGATACCAGGTGTTCTCAGAACCAGAGTTGCCCTACTTGAAACCCCCAGCAAAATCCAAACCTGTTACCAGAATGCGGTACACAGCCTGTGCCCACATAGCTGCCTACACCTCCTAGGAAAAGCATTTCACAACCCTGCCGTGCTAAGGAAAAAAAACTTATGTATGGTAAGAAAGATCAGCACTCACTAAATGACAGAGTGGCAAACCGTCACGCTCTCACACAGGCTACACAGCCAAAAAAAAAATTATACTCCTGTAATTGGGAACTCGAAAATCAGCAAATTAAGGAGTAAGAATATGATAACACACTGTCTTCCATACGCAATTGTCAGCGACATATCTGGAACTGAAGATCAGGATTCATAGAAGAGGCCCACGGAACCTTCCAGATTTGAAGACTGTTTGTGTGGAAGAATGGGCCAAAATCACACCAGAGCAATGCATTCAACTAGTTTCTCCATACCGGAGGCGTCTTGAAGCCGTCATTACCAACAAAGGCTTTTGTATAAAGTATTTAAAAAAATCAGTAAGCATGTTCAATACTTTTTCCCTGCGTCATTTAACATTATTACACATAACTCAATTTCTGAACTTATTGGTTTTGTTTCTTTGTATGTATGGATTACTTGGGTTGTTACCAACATCTAATGAGAATGTCATGTCAATAACACGTTTGGAAATATATTTAATGAGAAAAATGGTGATGTATTCAATACTTATTTCACCCGCTGTGTATAAAGGTTTATTTTTATTATTATAATCCAATTAATGCATTATTACTGCAAAAAGTCAAAGATGGGGGGTAAATTCTCTTGCAAATGGCTTTTATTCTTCTAAATACCTCATCCAAGCACTGGAAGGCTGAGCTGGCAGTATCGTCCGTGGGGCTCTGGGTCAAGCTCTCCTCTTGTAAAGAAGCATCAGGAGCAAGGGCCAATAGTGGAGAAGTCTTCCTCTCAGTCTCCTCCTCCTCTTCTTCACCTTCATGGAGAGGAGGGGTCTGATCCACAGCCTGGCTCATAGTGCTCCTGTCAAACACACATCTCAATCAGCGTTTTAAAGATTTACAGCAATTAGCCTACAGTAATTTACAAGAAACCTTTACAAACTCGGCATTGTTTGGTGACCGTAAATTAGCGCGAGTGATCTCCTTGACTACCTTTGTTAAACAGGATTCAAAAGTGTAGAACAAAACAAACTTTTGCTCACAGGTGCCAATAGTATCTGTCTGCAGCCTGCAAGACTTCAAGTTACTCCTGCAAGACTTCAAGTTACGCCCCTTTAAGTTATGCCTACTTTCAAAATTACCGCGAGAACAGTAAAGGCTTAGATCGAATTGACAGCAAGGTTTCTGACGGGTTAAGGTTAGGGTAAGGGTTTGGGTAAGGCTTAGATTGAGTAAACAGCAAGGTCTCAAAGCAAGTAGCCAATGTATGAGTGATAATGTTTTGCTAGAAACCATATTGCATTGTATTGTTTCTTCAAACTTCAAGTTACGCCCGACTTCACGTTACGCCCCCTTCAAGTTACGCCTCTCTCTTGCAGTCCGCAAACCGACCCGTCTCCACAGGTGGCCTCTAAGCTCAATGATTGAGAGTGCAAACTCAAAGCTTTTCCATCTACAATTCTATACTGCCATCATCTGGTGATCTTTTCAAGTTGACTCGACTATCAAGAGCACAACGTCGGGTGTGTTATTTTCCAACAAATAAAGCATTTGTCAAAAGTTTCGTCGAACATCGCTAGCTACTTTAGGTTCTATTGGAAAAAATCTGGTAGGTTATCAACAGAACGATGTAGACGAAACTGAATTTTAGAAACTGTTCGACGAACGTTTTACAAAATGAATAATGGAGTCTATTCGAATTCAAAAAATCTGTTTCCAAACTAAAACTTTGGTAATCTGTGGCCACTTTTTCAAATAGCAATGCAATTATATTCTAACGGTATACAGTAGGTAAGCATTATATAACTGAGGTTAAGGTTAGGATTAGGGTTAACGTTATTAAAAAAGCAGACAATATTATCTAGAGAAACAACATAGAGAAAGTGGCGACAGATAACCCAATTACCCGTTTTCAACAGAATTGCAATAGAATTGCAAATATAGCTACTGTTATGCTAAGTAAAAGTGCTTATAGATAATTCAAAACATTTTATATACAGTACTGTACAGTACATATCGCAGTTAGTCAGCTGTGTAATCAAGTTACATTAACCACGCATATGGAAATCGATATGGGCCTTACCTGTAAAGATCCCTTTTGGTTAATTTAACAGACTCTCTCAAAATTATTCTTTAGCATTAAAATGCCACATTATGGCATTCGTGGTATGTCTAAATAATTAAAGTTTGATATTTGTAAAGGTTGTTGCGAAATGAACTAACTAGAATGCTTTGGTAAATCTGTTCATCTCTCTTGTTGATTGGCTTGAAAACGTTGCCCTGACAACGACGCCCTTTGCAAGGCTCAGCGATTTATTCTGCCCGACATGGATTCGGCCATAGATATGTAGGGACAAATTCAAGTAGATCCCTCACCATGTCTTCAAATACAACAAAATAAAGGAATTTGAATTGAATCAATAGACCAGGTTATGGTCTGATTGTTTTTTTTAAACTTTTCAAAAGAGTACAAAATGTAAATCATGTAGAGAAATGTACATTGCTATTTTATCGATTTTTTACCATGCAATGTTTACCATTTCTAACCAGCAGAGGGCGGCAAGTGTCTATTAATCATCACTTCAGAGATTAGATTACGTATATTCAACTTCATTGTCATTGCACAGAGTACAAAACCATGGCAACGAAATGTTTTTTAGCATCAAACCCAGGTTATGCAAAAAGTAGCGATGTTGCAGATATTTGTGCAGATGAAGATGAGAAGCAATACAGGATGACTAAGAATGCATACAGGATGTAAAGAGTAATATTATAACTATTTTGCTACATTTCAAAACAATGGTTAAAATCAAGAATTTAGGCGATCACTCATTTGACCATGTCTAATACAACTTTTGGAACTAGGGACCCAATGTCCCTTTACTAGGGGCACCAATTGAAACATAGGCTTTTTCAGATGATATTGGTGAAATAATATTTTATACCAACCAGAATTTAAAATGAATTAAATCATTCTTAAATCTTAATCGACTAACTGAAACAGGCTGCAGTTTTGTTTTTCCAGATTAGTAACCTCCATGCCCTGTAATGACAAACATCATGGGATTCCCTACAAAATGCCCAGTAGCTAAGCTCGATGCTAAGCTCGATGCTATTAGGCTAGAGCTTTCTTGTTACCAGCTGTGCATTATAGGGTCATGCCTGTTATCCGTCTCCTTGGTCGGATCTCAGGAAGGATTTCATGATGCAAAATTCAACACACCCCCTGGCCTTAAGGAAAGACATCTAAACAAATAAACTAGCTAGCCTAACGATACTTTACTATTCTATAATACAGCTATCGTGGGGAAACCCCTTTTCCATGATTAAACCTGGAACTAAACTATCCTGTCCAGTCGATTATAGGCTTGAGGAAGAGTGCCTATTAGGTGGCTGGAATGTCAGTTGATTTGTCAGTCAGGCTTTAACACGTTTCTCACAGTTCATGGTGGAATACTAAAAGTATTTGCGTGGAGCTGACAGTGAAACATCTGAGAGTGTTTGTGTGAGCAAGACACAGAGAGACAGAGAGAACACTGAGCGAAAACCTTAAAGCTGGGTGATCGGTATATAGTGATTCTCTGTTGCTGGTCGCCATGCCTACTGAAGTGGGATGGAAGCAATTACCCCCAGTGTGTTTGGCAGAACCCCTGGAACCCAACGTCAATCTGAACAAGGGGAAGAGAAGAGAGGCGCATGTTTACATTAGATACAACAGAGCGCCAAAACAAAGCGTAGCCTGGCCCCCATATCTGTTAGTGCTCTTGCCAACTCCATTGATGTTCCTGTCAGGTGAAAGTCCATTAGGAGTTGCAAGGAGAGCAGATAGAGAGTGGCGACCAGGCCGGAGTCATGGAGGATTTCTCCCGTCAGGGTTCAGTGGGTTGCCTCTGTTTTCTTCCCAACCACATTTATCCTCAAATAGCCGTTCCCTCCAGGGCATGACCCCTTGAGGCTACCAGGACATCCAGCCACACACATCTGCGAAATAAAACAGAAGAGCCACACCTTCACCTCTAATTGGTGGGTGTAAAGAACCTCTGAAATTAAATTGACATAATAATCCTGTGAGAGGTTATTAGGACCTTATATGGACTCTGGTTTAAGGATTATGTGTATATTGGTCCTTACCATATTGCCTAACTGTACACTGTAAACACATTAGGATGCTTTTAAACATTTGGAGCACAGATAGGCAGGGAGACAAATTCTCCACTGGAAAGATACAGCTGACCCACTTAGCAAATGACGTTGAAAAGATGTTAAAAAGTAATCTTTCAAATTATTTTCCTTATTGGACAAGCATCAGGTTGTAATTTCCTCTTCCCACGAAGACAGAAAGTCCAGTAGCTGACCACTGCAAGTCCATAGAGCCAGATGGACCTGAGTCGACATTCTGATGTTTTTTCCCATCAATGCATCTGAACTCAGTGCAGCTTTCCGTTCTCCAAAAGGACAGATTGGATCTTGATTTAGTTAGAGGCATATTGTTTTGGAGTGGTACCCTTGTGTTTTAGGAGGACTAACTTTGTTGAGGCTGTAGAATTCAACATATGTGAGACTGAAGTAAAAAAACAAACTTCTCTTCCCTTGGTGGATAAAATGGCATCTCTAAAAAGTTTAATTATATTTTTACGCAAGCATTTGCAACACAGTTCACATGACTTTTGTCATAAATTTGGTTAGACACACATTGGAACATTTTATAATTGTATTGGCTAGGAGAAACTACGTTAATTTGCAGCAACCAAAATTACAGCTTTTGAAAGACGTTTTGCTAAAAAGCAGAAATACCCAATTTATGACAAAAGGCAGATCCTTGGAAATGTTCGACCCCGAAGAGTCAGACTTTGGAGCGCATCCGAATTCTAGAATTGTAAAGGTTCACACAGCTGGTTTGGGTTCAGAGGTCAACAGCCCATAGGTGAACACTGAGTCTCTTGTGCTACATCTGTTTGATCACATCCAAAGAGATCTCATTCAGTGGCACTAACAGCATCCGAGGAGTCATAAAAACACACATTTTCCTTTTAATTTGCTGTGATGTGTATGCGTGTTTGTCTTTATTTTGACTAAATGGTGGGCCGACATTTAGAGGTAAACCAGGCATGTACGTGAAAGTAAATTCTTTTCACCTGAGATCAGGTTCTTAATACGATTTATGGCATGCAGACTAGGGCTCCTCATGGTTACTGATAATGTAGTGCCCTTGTATATTGTAGTGCTAAACACACTGCCCTTCTTAACTGTAAACTGTGGGTGTGTGTGCGTTTGTCTGTCTTTGAGAATGTTTTAGACTATACAATAGCCCAGACTTTTGAGAAAGCCAGACGTGCGATTTCCTTCCAGTTGAAAGCAGATGTTGTGTTGTATGGAGCTTGGTTGGCGTCCTTCTCTTCCCTGCTTTTGTCTTGTGGTGGAATCTTGGTTGAGGTTTTTCTCTGTTAGTCCCAGAGAAGCGTTTACTATTTCAGGCACAGCTATAAGGCCAGCTCCAGCTGTAAATACCCAGGAACTACCACAGCGGCAACGCTCGGTCTGCTTTGCACAGAATTCACAAACCCATACTGTCCAATCAGACGTCCGTGTGTCAGCGAAACCAAACCCCCAGCTCCTAAGTATCAAGACGAATGTGTTATGGATGTCACTTGAGCTTGCTATTAACACGGTCAGTGATACTGCCGCCACTTCGGATGGGAGTTGAGTTCCCATGAGGCCAAAATGCTCCCCTTTTCTGCTGTTAGTTCACTTGAGGCTCTTGCTAAAAGTAGCTCACAATATAGACTATAGGGATGTATTTGTTCCGCAGGTCGTTTGCTCAATGCTGATGGGTTGTCCAGACGTTGCGAGGACATGCAGATGTTTCAGTGGCACTGTGAGCCGACATTGAAGGTTGATGCAGCCGAGTCAGTCAGCGAGTTGGACGTTATTGAACAGATGTAGCACAAGAGATTCAGTGTTCACCTATTGGCTGTTGACCTCTGAACCCAAACCAGCTGTGTGAACCTCTACAATTCTATAATTCGGATGGGCTCCAAAATCTGACTCATCATTTGATGTTCTTCAGGGTGGAACAGCTTATTGACATGCAGCTGAGGGTGTCCTGTTGGTAGGGGGAATACAGTTCACTGCGGGGACATGAATGTAGATTATTCAAGAACAATGTGTCATCTGGAGCATGTGCTGTACCGTATTGTCCCATTCTAGATGGGAACAACTTCCTGTTATGTTTTACATGGTTCTCCTGTACTGTACTATGTTCTACTATTCCCAAAAGGTGTACTTTCCTGTCCCATGCTTCCTGCATTTATGTTTTGAAAGCATACAGTGTAAACCTACACTGCTCCTTCCGCCAGACCTTCCATGAATTTGGCCGGAAGTGTCTGGCAATGACATTAACGATGTAGGGACACATGTAAACTGGGAACTGCTGCTCCCTCACTGGACACTGACAGACAGATGAGCTCACTGTAGAGGAGACTGGTAGAAGGCGTTGTTGGACTACAGATTAAGTGTGTGGGCTCTCTCTCTCTCTCTCTCTCTCTCTCTCTCTCTCTCTCTCTCTCTCTCTCTCTCTCT
>JACXGM010018351.1:0-19105 GCA_016801145.1 Umbra pygmaea | reverse complement strand
AATCATTAAGTTTCACATACAGTATAGTACACAAAATCATTAAGTTTCACATACAGTATAGTACACAAAATCATTAAGTTTCACATACAGTATAGTACACAAAATCATTAAGTTTCACATACAGTATAGTACACAAAATCATTAAGTTTCACATACAGTATAGTACACAAAATCATTAAGTTTCACATACAGTATAGTAAACAAAATCATTAAGTTTCACATACAATATAGTACACAAAATCATTAAGTTTCACATACAGTATAGTACACAACATCATTAAGTTTCACATACAGTATAGTACACAAAATCATTAAGTTTCACATACAGTATAGTACACAAAATCATTAAGTTTCACATACAGTATAGTACACAAAATCAATTTATAATGTGTGCAAATTAATTCGGATTAGAGGTTAGGTCAATAAATATTTGGTGGAACAGTAACACACATGAATGTATTTACAGATATTAATTGGCAAATGATGAAGACAGAACACATGCAGTGATCAGATCAATACAAAGTGTCACAATGTGAACTCATGCTAGCCATTTGCGTACTAATATTGTCACAGCATCTTTCTTAACAGATAAATAGAACTGACATGTGGGGTTTTTAATATTGGGAATTGTTGGCTGGGAGTGACTGACCGCTGGATGGACGTTTCCACGGCTATTATTGTCCATCCACCTCAGTGCCATGGGTCGTACGTGTGCAAGTGTGCACATGCTCTGTGACACTGTTGAACAGTGTGACACCAATTATTTTTGTGTCACATCCCCTCAGGTAAGGACCAATGGGATTGCTCAGAGAGGCCTATCCATCAGCCTTGTCCAATGGGGCGTCTTGCCTCTGGCTGTGGCTCGCTATAGGACGAGGAGGTCTCATTGGACAAAACGCTTCACACAGTCATCCACCAACACACAGTTAAGGACAGAAAACTGTTACTACACCTGTCCACATGACAAAGAGCAGAGGCTGATTATTCAAACTGACACTGTCAAATTTTAAGATTCATTTCTCATTGGAGTTTACTGTTAGTCTGATATATAGAAACTGCAGTACATATAATTCTTGTTATTTTTCTCTTTGATTCAGTTCCGAACATGTTTGGTTCTGAAATAAATGTGTATATTAGCCTGTTGATGATAATATAGCAGGCATGTTAGACTGTTAACACATAAGACAAATAATATTAGATGTGAATCAGATGTTTTAAATATTTCCTTGTTGCTTAAACTATATGCTACAGTGTTATAAATGTCATGCTTGTTTTGACTTTGAGCAGAGCTGCCTGGTCGGGCGTGAGTAATGGCTGGTGTACAAGCTGCTGAATGGTCACGCCCCCCCGTCTGTTTGAAATGAACAGGACCAGAAAATACACTGGAACATTCTAACACAGGTGTTTACATTGATTGATTGATGTACTATATGGTGTTGTTAATAGGTTGCAGTTTTTCATCTTTAATGTTTCTCATGAAGCATTTTTTATTGTGTCATGAATGTCATAGTGTTCTTTTTGCTTGGAAAGCATCAGTTTTTTTTTCATTAATACCTATAGGTAAACAATAGAGAAATGAGATGAATACATGAAAATGAACAATAAATTGATAATTAATGAATAACATTAATAAGGAAATGAAAGGAAGACAACTATTGTCAAATAATTTTAATTTCATAAAACACATCAGTACATTCAATGGTGAATTATTATAGCTCAGATAAGGTCTAGCATGTTGATACAATGTTAACATTTAGACCAGTTCAACATGGATCCGAAAAACTCCCTACTATATATTTTGGAGGGATCTTAGATATTTGTATTTTCTTCCACGTCCTGGATTATATGTTTTGTAAAGTGGACTAAATAAATATAATAAAAGGTATAAACTGGCACGTGCACAAAATGTTGTTAAAGGGGCTGACTACTTGGTAATGAAATATAGGATACAAAAAAAAGAATGTTGCACTCTCTGGGTTTTAGAAAGTCACATATAGAATCACACACTGAGTTTCAGAACGTCACACACTGGGTTTTAGAAAGTCACACACTTTGGGTTTTAGAAAGTCACTCACTTTGGGTTTTAGAAAGTCACTCACTTTGGGTTTTAGAAAGTCACTCACTTTGGGTTTCAGAAGGTACACTCTCTGGCTTTTAGAAAGTCACTCTTTGGTTTTCAGAAAGTCATACAAAGTCAATCAATTTGTGCTGGATCCCTGAGTGTGCGATTTTCTTTTTTGTGTATCCTATAAAAATGAATATAACACAAACAATCAATAAAATTTACTTATTTTCCACCAGAATTATTATTACTGCAAATTATTATTAAAGTGAGTTTCTAAATATTACAAGCAAATTAGTCTCATTATTAATCTCACAAACGATTATTTGACGATACAAAGCACAGCGATCTGATTGAAATTATGTGTTGAGAAATTCAAACAATCAAATAATGTTTCTCTTTCATACATACAAACATATACACATAATCTATCATTTATTCAAACATTAACAGATAACTAAAATTGATGTGATACATATCATCTTTAAATAATGAGAAAATATATTAATTGTGCTTGGGATATGGTTTACATTCAAGTTAATTCAAGTTAACATTAGTTTCATACAGTACACATAACTATTGATCTATTTGTACTTTATGAATTGTAGCTGCTTAGGGCACAGTACAATATATTCCATTGATTATAGTTGTTGATGATTATTGCACTAGAACCACACTATATTTTCACAAATTGTTTTAATAAACAGAACAAGCATGAATGTTTCTCCAGAAAACACTAAAAACTACTGTATATATATTTTTTGAAAATAAGTAAAATAATTACCTTTTTAACATAACGTTCCTGTGCCATGAGATGTGTGCAATCACAGTATTAGTCCTAAAATAAAGTGCGTTGATCATTAAGAGATTGATCATTATAATAATGAGTTATTGATCATAATATAAGGAACTGATCATTATTTAAATATGTTATTGATCATTATTTATCATTTATATACTTAATTTATTAATTAATGGTATGATTATTAACATATTTCAATTCTTAAAAGTCCAGATCGTCTTGATCAATATCACTTTCCTTGGCCTTGCAGGACTTGACAGGTCTTGCAAGAGACTTCTTCAGAGTCGTCTTTGGGGAAATTATCTGTTGCTCAATGACCTGACTGTCAGAGACTCCAATCTCTGACACTCTGCTCTCATCCTCGGTGTCCGTAGGGTACATCTGGTTGCTCCTCACAGTGAAGTGGTGGTTCAAGGCAATCCCTGATCCCATCTGAGGGGTTGTCTCACTTTGCGCTTCGTCCAGTGACCCTGTTTGAGATTCTATGGAAGACTTGGTAGGCTGGCTACATAGTCTTTTTTTAGATGACCTAGAATGTCCGTCACAATCACTGTTGTCTTCAGACTGATTGTTGCTTGTAGCATCCACATCATCAGACTTCTCTCCATCAGGAGCAGCCGCATTCTCAGAAGTATCTCCATCAACTTCCTCAACTTCCTCCTCCTCCGTCTGCTTCTTCTCATCTACAGCCTGCTCCTCTTGAATTTCATTCTGCTCCTCCTCTTCAGCTTCAGCCTGCTCCTCTACAGCTTCAGCCTGTTCTTCCTGCTCCTCTTCAGCTACAGCCTGTTCCTCTTTCTCCTCTTCAGCTTCAGCCTGTTCTTCCTGCTCCTCTACAGCTTCAGCCTGTTCCTCTTTCTCCTCTTCAGCTTCAGCCTGTTCTTCCTGCTCCTCTTCAGCTACAGCCTGTTCCTCTTTCTCCTCTTCAGCCTGTTCTTCCTGCTCCCCTTCAGCTTCAGCCTGTTCCTCTTTCTCCTCTTCAGTTTCAGCCTGTTCCTCTTTCTCGTCTTCAGTTTCAGCCTGTTCCTCTTTCTCCTCTTCAGCCTGCTCCTCGTGTTCCTTCTCAATTTCCTCATGCACCTCTTGCTGCTCCTCAACTTCAGCTTTCTCCTCCTCAGCTTCAGCCTGCTCCTTCTGCTCTTCTTCAGCATCAGGCTTCTCCTCCTGTTCCTCTAAAGTAGTAGTTTCATTTTCAACTGTTTCCTCCTCAGCTTGTTCCAATTCCAGAAACCTCTCAACTTCCTTATTCTGTTCCTCAGCTTCCTCCTTATCTTCAGAAGCAGGATCATCTTCAGCTGTTTCCTCCTCAATGTCCTCCTCTGCTGCTGCAAGCTTCTCTTCAGCCTCCTCATCTTCCTCATGCCCATCAGAAGGAGCCTCATCTTCCTCATGCCCATCAGAAGGAGCCTCATCTTCCTCATGCCCCTCAGAAGCAGCCTCTTCATCTTCCTTCTCAAACTCCTCAAATTCCTCTTTCAGCTCCTCAACTGGAGTCTCTTCAACTATAAGTTCACTGTTGTCTTTTTCTACTTCCTCCTCTTTGGCCTCTGACTCATTGTTGTTGACTTCTGTGTCTGAATCTTCAACATCAGCATAGGCGCCATCTTCTGAGTACTCTGTTCTAACCAAGGCATCGAATGATGTCACTGGAGTTTCCTCAACAGTTTCCTCAACATTGTCTGCTCTTATAGCTGGCACCTCTGATTGTCCCCCCTCATCTGCAGACACTTCCAGCTCAGACTCATCCTCAGCCTCATCCCCTCCATCGGCTGAGTATCCAAAGTTTTCACAGCGATCCTCTTCATTTGCTGTGTCAATGCCCTCAGTCGTTTCCACTTCATTTCCTATACTTGTCTCTGCTACTTTTGCATCCACTTCTACATCTGAGCCTGCATCTTTCTCTCCCTGAACTGTGTCTTGATCTGACAATTCTCCCTCTTTGTCATCTGGACTGATTTCTGGCATATAATTTCCCTCCTCACCCTCATTGTGTGACTCAACTTGTTCTGTCTCCTGTTTTTCTACGTCCTCCTCAACCTCAGCTCCATTTCCTGTTACTTCCTCTTCAGCAGTGTCTTTTTCAGCTGCTGTTTCAGCTTCTGACAACACTTTTCCGGTATTTTTAACTTCCTCATGTCCTGTTTCATCTCCAGATGTCTGTTCTTCTCCATCAGCTGTTTCATCTTCTGCACTTTCCCCCTCTGCTGCAGTTTCATTATTAGATTCATCTTCCCCTGCAGTTTCACCAAAGGCTGTTTCTTCTCCACCAGTTTCAGTTAATGAGGATTCATCTCCAGTTGTTTCAAATTCACCTGATGCTTCAGCAGTTGTTTCACTTTCTGCTTTCTCATCCTCTGCAGTCTCTAATTCAGCATTCTCCTCTTCTCCAATAGTTTTATACTCAGCCCTCACCTCTCCTGCCTCTGCCGATCCCTCTGCTTCTGCAGTCTCTTCATGTTCTTCCATGCCATTGTCAGTCGTTTCAGGTGACTCTTGTACTGCCTCATGATCACCTGTCTCTGCTGCTTCTGCACACTCCTCTTCTCCTGCATCATGAGCTGTTTCTTCTTCTGCAGTTTCAGCTTCTGCAGACTCAAGCTCTTTTACAGGTTTGTCTTCAACTGTTTCAGATTCAGCATCATCTTCTGCTGTCTCATAAACTGTCTTTACTTGCACTGACTCATCCCCAGCTCTTTCCACTTCATCAGCAGTTTCATCATCAGCAATTTCATTGTCAGTACTTACGTCATTAGCAGTTTCACTGTTCACATGCTCTTCATCTTCAGTGTCCACTTCAGCTTCCTCCTTGCCTGATTCAGCTACTTCTGCCTCAGTTGCTCTTACTGCTGTTTCTGCTTCAGCATTCTCATTATCCCCTGTATGCTTCCTTTCAACTGCTTCAGTTTTAACAAACTCCTCCTCCTCTAAAGACTCTATCTCAGCACTCTCAATGGCAACAGTATCATCTTCAAGAGAATCGACATTGGAACTATCATTTTCTTCTGTTTCATGATCTGCAGTCTCACCTTCAGCATTCTCCACTTCATTGTCATCAGTTACATGATCATCAGTTTCAGCTTTCATATCATCGTTTGCTGTCTTTGCTTCTGTAATTTGTTCTTCTGCAGAAGTCTCTGCAGTATTTTCAGCTTTATCCTCTTCTGATTCATTTTCAGCTGAATCTGCCTCAGATGCTTCTACTTTGGTTTTGTTTCCAGCATCCTCAACTGCACTGTCCTTTTCAACTGCCTCATTTTTAGCACTCTCCTCTTCCCCTATGGACTCTCTCTCAGCAATGCCCTCTACAACAGTATCATTTTCCCCATCAGTTTTATCTACAGCAGACTCTACTCTGGAACTCTCATCTTCTGCTGTTTCATCATCTTCAGTCATAGTTTCAGAATTCTCCTCATTTTCTGCACTTTCATTTTCCATTCTTTCCTTTCCAGCCATCACCCTGGCCTCTACTTCTGTGCCATCTTCTCCAGCAGTCTCTGCTACCTCCTCCACAGTGGTATGGTATAATCTGGTAGCTTCATCTTCTGCTGCTTCATCTTCAGCTTCCTCCTCCTCTGCTATTTCATCATCAACTTCTGGTACGCTATCATCTACTGCTTCATCGTCTGCTGTTTCTGCTTCCACTGTTTGAGTCTTAGAACACTCCTCTCCTATGTCATCTTTCTCTGTGTCCTCTGGTGCTCTTTCATATTCTGTCGTAACTTCAGCACTTTCCTTCCAATCTGTCTCTGCTTCAGTGTACTGCACTTCACATGCTTCATCAATAGAGGTCTCTTGAACTAATGTCTCTGCTTTAATTGTTTCTTTCACTCTCTCAGCTTCCAGTCCATTTACATTACAGTCAACCTTGACTGTTTCAGCTTCCTCTCCAATTTCATCATCCACTGCTTTCAATTCCTGTGTTCCCTTCATCAACTTCTTAGCCCCATTAATAACATTTTCAACCACATTTTCTGCTGCTTTTGCTTTAGCCATAGCCTCAAAATCATCAATATCATCAACATTTTGTATGAGTGTAGAAGCCTTTGTTCTCATCTGAATAATTGACTTTAAATCAAAAGCATGCATAATGCTACATTTCACTACTCTGGCTTCATCAGTAGTTTCAGTGTCAACTTTGAAATTCACTTCTTCTGTTTTTGGGGAAGCGTCCTTTTTCAACTGCAGAATTGACTTTAAATCAAAATCCACCATAACCGGTGCAGTATGAAGAACTTCTGCAGCAAGATGAGGGCCACATTCCAATTTCTTTTTTATACATGTTTCACACGGGCAATATTCATCATCACTTCGTTGATCACTGAATGAAGTGCCAGTAGCATCATCGCTTTTATCATCTTGGTAGTCAATAGATCGGTCGTGCATTACCTTTAGTCTTCTTTGCTTTGTCTCTGTGTCTGCAGTAAGTTTTCGTGACAAGGCTTCTGTGGGCAGTCTTGGTTTTCCAGCCCGACCATGGATTTTCCTCAGTTCTCTGTCAATGCTAACCTTTATCCTCTTATGCACATCATCTTTTAGTTCGACTATCATGGCATCAAGCTGTTCATTGTTGTCCAAGTTCCAGCGAACCTTGAACTCTGCCATGGCATCAATGTAATGTCTCATGAACTGCTTCTCTAGTTTGTTCAGTAAATTCAATACCCAAATAGGATCAGGATCAAGGGAAATCCTCTTGGTTAATTGTGGTCTTTGGACAGATGAAGGAGATGCAGAGCTTGTGTCCTCTCGAGGATCTGAGCTCTTGTTGGAAGATGGAGGTGTCTCTGGTGTGTCTCTCTGACTTTCATTTCTAATGGTCTCATCTGAAGCCAGGCCATCCTCATATTTTTGTTTCTCTTCGTCCATTGTTCTTCCACATCTTCCTTCTGCCTCTTCCCCTGGAGTGACTGGAGCAGCGATTGGGACTGGGAATTCAGTTTCTTCTGTGGTTTCATCCACTTCATTTAGCTTCACACTGACTCCCCCCTCTGTGTCCGCCACCTGAGCTTTAAAGCCTGAACTCTTGCCTGAGCCTGTGGAGCCACTGCTGACATCAACCCCAGAGGAGGACCTGGCTTTGGTGTCACTGTCCCCAGAGTGTTGATCACAGCCAATATGCTCTTGTTTTTGATTCTTTGCAGGGTCACATAACCACAGTGACTGCAAAATGTTCATTAGCTCTCTGTACCTTGCTTCCTTATTGTTTGCATCATTGGGATCAAAGTCTATCAACTGCAGCTTTGCAAGGCAATCCAGGAGTCCTCTGGCTGAAGTGCTGAGTTTACGTCCATAAACTGGAGAAACCTCAGGTAGACTATTACACCTGTCAAGCTTAGGACTCAAAAGAACTTTCATCACCTGCACTGAGGAGTGAAAGCTCTTAGATGTATCATCCTGTGAAACAGGGTTTGTGTCTTCTGGTGGCAATGTAGCGTCATGGTTGTCCACTGTCATTTTGTGCTCCTCTTTTTTTAGTTGAGTGGTGTCGATCTCGTCTGTCAGTTTTACTGTTTGTAACCGTTCCGGTGAATCGCCTCTATCACTGAGTTCATCTCCAATACAATACATTGTACTGTCAGATGGGATATTCTTAAGCCACTCATTCACAACCTCTGTTGGAGAGGTGTTTGGTAGATTGGAGGGAACAAGCTCAGTCACATCTCCTTCCAGCAGTTGTCGAGAGGAACTGCGTGATGAAAGACCACTTCTATGTTTGCACTTGCTGTTGTTGTCACTTTTTTGGTCACAAACACTTTTTTCAGTTTCGTCCAAAGGGTTATCATTGCATGAGATGTTGGAGTTCTTCTTTACTTCATTTGCCACATGTGATTTATTGCTGTCATTTGAGCCACCAAATAAGATTAAAGGTCGTTTATTTTGTCTTGAGGTTGGTGGGCCATCTGGTGGCATAGGAGTAAGTCGACTCTCAGACGTAGTAGAGTTAGGCCTGGGAGTATCTACATGATCTCTAGTGGGAGTCTTCTTTGATCTGTTTGTCTTTATTGAAACATTACTACCTCTCTCACTTGTGGCATCATCCAAATAGTTTTTGTCCTTTTGACCTTTCACTTGTAGGTGGGAAGACATATTAGACATGTTGTTTGGGTCGTCATTCATTTCAGATGTTATGCTATCTTTGAATTTAGACTTACAGTACATGCATTTGGATTTCTCTGATGCATCAGTCTTACCTGATCTTTCAGACTTAGTGGATACAGCGCTTGGTGCTTTCTCATGGTTCTTCACTAGTTCAGAATTCTGGGACTTTCTGGATCTTGCAGACGTATGTGACCTAGCTGATACTGTGCTTGGTGCTTGATCCGCTGTTTCAGGGTCAGGTTCAATCATTGAAACTGTGGACTTCTTAGATTTTGCAGAAATATTTGATTTGGCAGACATAGCACTTGCTGCTCTAACATCAAGTTTGTCTACTTTTTCTTCTGTGTTTTCCTCAGAAGAAACATTGGATACTTTAGACTTCTTGGATCTTGCAGATATATTTGATATGGTAGACACAGCACTTGGTGATCGCTCTTTAGTTTTCTCATCCTCCACTTCTGCTGACTCACCAGCAGAGGCATCCTCAGCTTGGTTTTCTGGTTCAGCAGTTCCTATAGATGGAACATCAGATTCTTTGGACCTCCTAGACCTTGCTGAAGCCTTAGACCTGGCTGAAATTGCACTAGACTCTTTAGTTTCAGACTCATCTTCTTCTTCCACCTTCTCTTCATCCGGTGTACCCCCACTTTGGCTTTCAGGTTCAGTAGTTTCTACAGTTGCAACTGTTGAGACATTTGATTTAACTGACATATTGCTAGATGCCCTTTTCTCTTCCTCTCTCGTTTGCTCAGCTGGATCTTTACGTTTCTCATTTTCAGCTTTTTTTTGTTCTCTATTGTCTGCAGGAGTTTTTAATGCTTTACATTTCTCTGATCTCACAGAGACCTTGGACACAGCTGACTTTACTGACATGGCTCCACTGGCACTGGAAGCTTGAGTCTTTGTTTCATTCTCAAGTTCAACAGGCTCAATGGACTTACCCGACATAGCGCTAGGTGCTCTTTCTTCAGTTTGAATCCCTTCAGATGCATTCGACTTTCTGGAGCTTGTAGATATATTAGATTTAGCTGACTTAGTTGACATAGCACTCATTGGTCTCCTCTCAATGTCACATGGATTACTGTTAATATTTCTTTCAAGAGGAACTTCTGAAATCTTCACTTTCTCTTCAAAATACACTTCAGAAGCATTAGATATTTCTGAAGCATTAGACTTAGCAGACATGGCACTGGATGGTCTTTCTGGTTCATCAATACAAAGTTCAGCAAACTTGGATTTCTTTGATCTTGCAGAAACATCAGTCTTACCTGAGTTTGTAGACATTTTTGACCTCACAGAGATATTTGATATAGCAGATAAACCACTTGGGGATCTCTCTGTAATTTCTTCCAATTCCTCATCTCCAATTACCACAGAAGTAGCTTTCAAATCATTGGAGTTTTTTGATTGTGAAGAAACATTGTTTTCCCTGGACTTCACTGACTTAGCAGACATAGTGCTGGGAGCCCGTTTCTCTGTTTCGTCTTCTGGTTCATAAGTTTGTTTTACATCCCTGTTTGTATTTTCTTTATCGAGGACTGTCGATTTGTTTGATCTAGTAGATACATTCAACTTTGTTGACTTGGAACTGTGTGGTCTCTTATCCTTGTCCCATGCTTTGTCTTCGGCATTATCCATACTAGGAATTGCAGAAGCTTCCGATTTTTGGGATATTTCAGAAGATTTAGACTTAATAGACAGAGCACTTTGAGCTCTCTCTTTATCTACCTCCACATATTCCTCTACAGACACAGTACTAAGTGCTCTTGTCTCAGATTCTTCAATATTCTCTTCTGTATTTCTCAAAGCTGAAACACTGGAAGCTTTAGATTTTGTTGATCTTGATGAAACATTAGACATGGCAGATTTGACAGACATAACACTGGAGGCTCTCTCAATTTTGTCAATGCAAAGTTCAGAAACTTTAGACCTCTTTGATCTTTTAGAAATATTAGACTTATCTGACATAGATGACATGGCACTAATTGCTCTCTCGTCCATTTCTTCCAATTCCTCAACTTCTTTTTTCACAAGAGAAATGTCAGACGATTTAGATTCCACTGAACATGGTGAAAATTTTGAATTAGCAGAGAGAGCACTGTGTCCTTCAGCTGCAAATTCTTTAGATGATTCATGAGCACGAGATTCAGAGGTTTTGGATTTTGTTGATCTTTCAGAGACATTGGATGGAGTAGACCTTGCTGACATAGCACTTGGCGATCGATCCTCTAATTCTTTGTTAGGTTCAATTGTTTTGTTAGACCTGGCTGACTCAGTAGACATAATACTAGCTACTCTCTTGACTGTTTCAACTATTTTGGTTTCAGTTGGACCATCAGAAGCGTTGGATTTCTTGGAATTGACAGACACATTGGATTTTTTTGATATTACAGAAACATTAGTCTTAACTGACACAGTAGAAATAGCACTAGGTGCTCTCTCTTCAATGTTTTCCAATTCTTTGTTTATGTTTCCCTCTGGAGGAACTGCTGAAATTTTAGATTTTGCTGATCTTGCAGAAATATTTGATTTATTTGATCTTGCAGAAATACTGGACATAGCACTCAATGGTCTTTCTTCTGTTTGTTCTGGAACTTCTGTTTGTACCTTTTCAATTTCTGCGTTTTCCACAGCCAAGGCTTCAGGTCCTTTAATTTTGGTTGGAAAAACTTGGATGTTTTTCTCATGTACAACTTCAGCTTCCTCCTCAGGAGCTTTAGATTGACTTGATTGTGTTGAGAAATCTGATTTAGCAGACATTGCACTAGATGCTCTCTCTTCAGTTTCCTTCTCATTTTCTTCAGAAGCATAGTATTTCCTGTATCTGGCAGACCAATTGTATTTAGAAGACATAACACTAGATGATCTCTCAGTGTCTTCAACACTAAGCTGAGAACCCTTGGTTTTCGCCAATATTGCAGATTCATTAGAGGTAGCTGAGTTAGATGTTGCACCAGTTGCTTTATCTTCAGATCCCAATACTGCAGGTTCTGCACTGGGAGCTTGATCCCCTGTTTTGTCCACTTCTATGCATTTATCTGGTGTATCTACGGTTTCTTCAGCAAGAACTTCAGAAGCTTTAGATTTTAATGATGTTGCTGATTCATTTGACTTGGTTGACTTAGCGGACATTGCACTATGGGCTCTCTCCTCGGTTTGATTGTCGTCTTCAGGAGGATCATTTGAAACACCATATTTATTGTGTCTCAATGACATATTGTACTTAGCAGACATAACGCTAGATGATCTCTCAGCCTCATCAACACGTAGCTCGGAAACCTTGGATAGTGTAGAAACATTGGACTCAACTGACTTAGCAGACATGGCACTAGATGATCTTTCTTCAGTTTTGTATAATTCCAATCCTGTATGTCCATCAGCAGAAGTTTTGTTTACTTCAACTGCAACTGTTTCCTCAGCTGCTAATTCTGAAGCTTTAGATTTTATTGATGAGCTGCTGGATTTACAAGACATACCGCTTTGTGCACGTGCTTCAGTTAGTTCTACATCAGCATTTTCTTCAACACGAAGAATCTTGGGTTTCTTGAATCTTGCCGAAACAGCAGACTCGCCAGACAATGCGCTGGCGGCTCTAAGTACTTCATCAGGGCAGAGTTGACAAGTCTTGGACTTTGTTGATCTTGCAGACACATTGGATTTAACTGACTTAGCAGACATTACACTGTTTGCTCTCTCTTCAATGTCCCCTTCTTCTTCACTTGTGTTTTCTTCATTAAGAATCTTTGCATCAGGATAATCAGAAATGTCATATTTATTTGATCTGGTAGACTTACTGGACTTAGCAGAAATAGAACTAGGTGCTCTCTCCTCATTGTCATTCAAAGCCTTTTCAGAATGTTCTTCAGCAGCAACATCAGACATATTGGTCATCCTTGAAACATTAGATTTAACTGACAAAGAACTAGATGCTCTTTTAGCATTTTCTTCTGGTGTAAAGATTTCACCAGCAGCCACTTCTGACATTTTAGACTTAACTTGTGTTGAGGCATTTGATTTGACAGACATAGCACTTGAGGATCTTTTGTCTTTTTGATGATCCTGAACTTCTACTGAAACACTGGATGCTCTTGACTTTTCTGAGGAGTCAGACCTGACTGATATGGCACTTGATGATCTTATATGCTCCTTATTGCCTAAATCCCCAACGTGGACTTTCCTGGACCTGGTAGAGCCATTGGATTTGGCAGACAGAGAGCTCAGTGCTCGCTCTTCTGTTTCAGTGTTTTCGGTTTCTGTGTTTTCTGGAGGCTTCAATTCTCGACCTTCTTCCTCAACTGCAGTTTCAGCAATTACAACATCAGATTGTATTGCTTCTACTGCTTCATCTAAAGCTTCACATTTGTTTGATTCTTGGCCACCTGGTCTATCTGTATGTGTTTGGGACCCAGCTTTGAATGACTTCTTGGACTGGTTGGAAGTCATACTACTAGGTGGTCTAGGGGATACATTTTGCACAGGTGTTGCTGCTTTGCTCAAAACAGCACTTCTGTTATAATCCTCACCCTCCTCTACATTACTATTCTGTGAACATGCACAGGCTCTGGAAGCACTTGGTGGAAGGTCATCATCGTCATCGTCTTGGTCTTCCCTAAGCAATGCCAGGATCTGAGAAGAAAGGCTAACAGCAGATACAGGCCTCTCCCCTTCCTCAGCATCAGTGATCCTGACGCAGACTTCACTTTGAGACTCCTTGGAGGGAACGGAAGATGAACTGTCAGCTGCCGCCTTGTCATTGTCTGATGCCAGCGCTGCAATGTCAGTACATTCGCTCTTGCCAAGGCTCTCTACCTTGTCCTCAGTGGAAGCCTTATTTTTACTCTTGTTAGAAGTTGTCGAGCACACTCCGCTCCTGCTGCAGCCACGGCTGATGGTACAGTACTCCACTGTGGTGTCAACCCCTTCTCCAACTTGGAAACAAGATGTCTTCTCTACCACATGCTCTTCGCTAGACATGGTCTCCACGGATCCCTTCTTATGAACAATGGTGTGGGAGGAGGCAGTGGAGCTGGAGGACGTTATGTGGCGGACAGTTTTTTGCCCCCGAGAAATACGGGTCTTCCAGATCTCATATTCCTGGCAGTGGCCGCAGCAGTGCTGACAATGAGGGCTCTCCAGATGTTTCTCATGCAGCTTTGTGATGTACGCATCATCGGCCTGACCTGATGAAGGCGACTCCCGCTCAGAACAGGTTTCCAAACTGTTTTCATGAAGTACTTGGTTTTCATTTGTCATTCCTACGGACTTCTTTATTTGTGAGGACCAATGCAGTGTCTCATCATTCGATAATCGGAATCGTACTTTCATTTCCATCGACAAACTGCCATCTTTGTTGACTAGGACTCTTTTCTCAATGTCGTCTTCCAACAAGGCTTCACTGGAATGTGGACATGGATCAACATGGGCTGGAGATGTAGAGTTTATAGGTGGGAGTGATTTGTCAGATGATACAGAGTGCCTGGCTGATTGGTTACTGGAACCAGATCTTGGATGGATGACACTTTTCATTGTCTCTAGTCCTATTCCACCTTTAGATGAAAATAAAACAAACATTGAAGTCAACAGTGAAAATGTTGTGGTCCACAAATGGTGCAGTTATACATTCTGGAGTTATACAGAGTTATTTAGATGTAAACTAGAGTGTTATGTTCAATGAGTAGGGACATCTCTATAAACGGACTGCATTTATATAGCGCTTTTTCTGACCAATGGCCACCAAAGCGCTTTACAGAGCCTCACATTCACCCATTCATTCACACATTCATACACCGACACTTGGTGGATCGAACCACCTACCTTCCAGTTGATAGACAACCTACTTGACCCACTGAGCTACAGCACACAAGGAATTGTCTCAACATGGCAGCAAACTCTCAAATTCTGGATGCCACCCTGACTAATGAGCTATACAGCAGCTCATATATATCATATATCATATTCATATATATATCATATATCATATTCATATATATATATATCATATTCATATATATATCATATATCATATTCATATATATATATATCATATTCATATATATATCATATATCATATTCATATATATATCATATTCATATTCATATATATATCATATATCATATTCATATATATATCATATATATCATATTCTATATACAACAATGCAGAAATAGGTGTTTTGTAAACAGACAATATTTTGTTTGGTTTAAAAGAAGTATGACATTCAGTGTATTTCAACTTGCCCTAAAAAAGTAATTAAAAAGTTTAAACAAGTTAGTTATGTTTATTGACAGTTAGCTTTTCGCTGTTAATAGTTTGAGGATATAGTGAAATAAACAATGGATACAATACCTGTTCATCCAAATGACTTGCTTAACTTCAAAGTATATTTTACCTAAATTACAATACGACCTATTGATAAATCAACTGTAAACAGTCCAATGTCCATATAAAGGCAATGCATTCGAATTGGTTAAGTTAACCTGCTTCAAACGCTGAGTTTTTAGTATTATGAAAGAAATACAAAGAAAGATTGTGCTATACATTCTAATGGTTTTGCATTTAAAACTGTCCCAGCAGTTAAAAAGCAGATTTAAATAAAATATATTTTAAGTTAATAATTGTAATTAAAAATGTTTTGTTGTGTGCATACCATTTTTCGCATGTTGTTGTCTTTCACTGGCCATGCTTGAGCGTCCCTGTGACTTCGATGAAAGTTGTGGAAGTTGGTTGTTTTTCTGGAAATTCTCCAGCAGGACCGGGTGGGAAGGTTCTCGGCCCACACAGATCAACACACCGGGGCAATGCAAGAGACTCTGAATACTGTCGATCTAAAACACAGTACAATACAGACAGAAACATGACAAAAAGTACAATAACGTACATGTGTAAAGCGCCTTGAGAAGCTACTTTAAAGGCGCTATATAAAAATAAAGTTATTATTATTATTATTATTGTCTGAAATAACAATAGTATAATACATTGTTTTGGGGCTTGTCTAAAAATACAATAGTATTCTACATTGTTGTGTGGCTTCACTGAAATAACAATAGTACAGTAAATTGTTGTGTGTGTTGTCAGAAGGGCTGGGTGATAATTCCATATTTATCGTTATCGAGTTTTTGAAAACAATATTGAGAAGAATTTCCCATATTGACATATCGCGATAACAGCTGTTTTTGTTCTGAAACAAAGAAACATCCAACAAATGAGGTGTATTTCATATTGCTTGTAGTTCAGTTCTACCTGAAACTTCTAAACAGAAAGATAACAAGGTCAATCAATATTTTTTTTTATGCATTGTTTTTGTTTGTTTATACAGCAGACTATACACTTTTATGTAATCAAGTCACAGCAGGTCCTATAGATATTTCAATATATTGTCAGACATATCGTATCGAAAAATATTTGTTTTATATCGTGATATCATTTTTTGGCAACATCGCCCAGCCCTAAATAGTATAGTATATTGTTGTGTGTGTGTTGTCAGAAATAACAATAGTA
This sequence comes from Umbra pygmaea, assembly GCA_016801145.1. Classification (NCBI taxonomy): domain Eukaryota; kingdom Metazoa; phylum Chordata; class Actinopteri; order Esociformes; family Umbridae; genus Umbra; species Umbra pygmaea. Next base: position 2,647 of record JACXGM010018351.1, on the reverse strand, counting down.
TAGTAAATTGTTGTGTGTATTTTCTGAAATAACAATAATATAGTAAATTGTTGTGTGTATTTTCTGAAATAACAATAGTACAGTAAATTGTTGTGTGTGTTTTCTGAAATAACAATAGTACAGTACATTGTTGTGTGTGTTTTCTGAAATAACAATAGTACAGTACATTGTTGTGTGTGTTTTCTGAAATAAAAATAGTACAGTACATTGTTGTGTGTGTTTTCTGAACTAACAATAGTACAGTACATTGTTGTGTGTGTTGTCAGAAATAACAATAGTATAGTAAATTGTTGTGTGTGTTTTCTGAAATAACAATAGTACAGTACATTGTTGTGTGTGTTTTCTGAACTAACAATAGTACAGTACATTGTTGTGTGTGTTGTCTAAAACAACAGGTTGAGCAGAAGAAATTAGTTTGGTATTGCAAAGCTGAAAAGAATGTGTTCTTTCAAAGTGGTGTGATTTTAAAACTAATGTACCTTCAAATAAATTACCCGAAAATAAAAACGTTGAATTTATACTTTATCTCCTACTGTTTGAAATACAAACTACAAATACTTGCAGAAAGCACGATGTACTGTATAATGTAGCTGGCCTATGGTGGAATAGCAGTGTACTGATTCAACATTTAGGTAGGATAACACTGTACAGCTCTGTAGGCAAACACAATCTTTTCCCTGTTCTCTCACCTACATGCACCTAACTACAAAAAACAAATATATAATGAAAATGTACTGACTATGAAACCTTATAGGATAGTTTTAAAGCCTGACCTACAAAAGTGGTATACATGTTTAGTACTCGTAACACGAGATGTAGATTAAAGCCATGAACAACACAAAGATGTTAATGAATTCAGGAACATCTGCAATCTTAATTTTCTGACACACATTAAAGAGGGAGAATCAAAAGTGGAAACAATAACGGTGTTCTCCCTGCCACTGTCTCTATGAAAAGTTGAAGGATGGAGCTGGAGAAATGTAATCAGTCCGAAGAGGTCAAGTTTGGGATGCAAGCACATAAATTATATAAAAACACTCTTCTGTGCAAAATGGTTAAACTAAGCTAATGAGGCTTTTCTTTGTTGGGTTTTTAAGAATAATGGTATTAAGATATTAATACTATACGGCCAAAAGAATGTGGACACCTGACCAGCAAACCCATATGAGCTTGTTGGACATCCCATTCCAAAAACATGGGCATTTATATGGAGTTGGCCCCCCTTTGCAGCTTATAACAGCTGTCACTATTCTGGGAAAGCTTTCCACAATATTTTAGAATTAGAATTTGTGCCCATTCAGCCAAAAGAGCATTGGTGAGGTCAGGCACTGATGTTGGACAAAAAGGCCTGGCTCGCAATCACCATTCTAAAGCATCCCAAAGGTGTTCAATGGTCAGGGCTCTGTGCAGGACACGTGAGTTCCTCGACACTGAACTTGTGTCTTTATGGACCCAGCTTTGTGCACCGGGGCACAGTTACGCTGGAACAGGAGAGAGCCTTCCCCAAACTGTTGCAACAAACTTTGAAAGACCCAGTTGTCTAAAATGTCTTCGAATCCTGTAGCATAAAGATGACCCTTCACTGGAAGAATTAGTAGGGGTGCCCTCCAGCCGCGGTCGGTGGATCTTAATTGGGGATGACGGGCTCGTATTACGCTCTGGACTGGAGTGAATAGAATGGTGCGCAACGCAAAAAACCAGTGTGCAAAAACAAGAAAAACACTGTGTTTTGTGCGTTGCGCACCATTCCATTCACTCCGGTCCCGAGCGTAATACGAGCCCGTCCTCCCCAATTAAGATCCACCGACCGCGGCTGGTGCCCACATACTTTTGGATATATACTGTATTTATAGGTTTATAAATGTATAGTGAAACTCCATATTACCCCTTTAGGGTTAATTATAACAGCAGTTCAATGTGATTAGTTGATTAGATTTTCATAGGAGGAGCTCTGATTTAGCAATCAATGATAACAGTTTTGTGAAATCTAAAACTATTTTAGACATTTGTGGGGAATTTTACCCCTGTGGAAAATCTTTTAGCATCTGTTAAACCATTCTATTAAAAATCGGACAAGATAATCTACAATGAAACTTGTTGTTGTTATCAGTTGTTTTTATTCGTCTAGATCAGAGGTCTTCCACACACAGATGTGTTATGGACTTCAGGGCTGGAGGTCCATGTTAAAGACCTCTGGTCTGGATGTAGATTTGTTCTGATACGTTGTTTTTAATTATAAATTATCGCTTACAATTCGTTTTATTTGTTAATTTTACAGAATTAAGACACTGAAAAGCAGTGAGGCCAATATGGCTGAAACATGTTTCACTGGCAAGCATGTTATTCCTTTTAACTCCAACCTTCAGTGGTAACCTCAGAAGTGCAGGTGCTCTTCCTATTTATACCCAGTGACACTGCGATGTGAATGATGCAATAACATCCTGGCTAGCTGCACAGACTGCACGACGGAGGGTCAGTCTGCCTGGCTACTAATGAGAAGATCCTCCTACCTAGAGATGATCCCCTTGACCTGGTGCACAGAATCTCAGGAGCCACTGGCGCCACGTTCTGTTGTCACTAAACCACACGGCTCCACTAGTCACTAAACCACACGGCTCCACTAGTGACTAAACCACACGGCTCCACT
>JACXGM010018350.1:0-21793 GCA_016801145.1 Umbra pygmaea | reverse complement strand
GTGATAGGTCCGGTTTTGAATTGACCAACACCAGACACAATACTTCTTTCTGGGTTTTTTTATTCTGATTGCTGGGTGTACTGAAACCCCAGCGGTCAATAGGAGAACTTACAGCTTCTTATGGTTTTAGTCTACTACTTCCAGTTCACAATTGTATCCACAAAAATAATAGAGTATAGGCACTTTGCCTCTAACAAAACACGGCGGTGGACTTGTTCTCACAGTGTAAAAGATGTAAAGGATGGCCCTGTAGGCATCTTCACTTTTCTGCAGAAATGAATGTCCATGCAATTCAACCTAAAAGAGCCCTTGCTTCCACTCAACAACACTGTGATCCTGCTCTACCAATGTGGTTGTACACCCTTCTACCAAATCTGGCACACAGGAAACGCATCACTGTGGGACTTCTCACTTAAAGGGGCAGTGCTTGTTGCCTTATGATACTACCTTTGTAGTCAGTTTTTCCCACTTGGCTATATATATATATATATATATAAAGAGCGTTTGGCAAGTGTCTGGGCCTGTGAGAGATTTGAAAAGCACCTATGTGGCCTTGAGAGCTAAAAATTGGTCACTGACCACAAACATTTGGTGCCACTCATGAATCAGAAAGACATGGACAATGTGCCAATACATTGCCATAGACTTATGAGATTTTATCCGATAGCCGAATGTGGACCAGGGAAGACCTTGACAGTGGCCGACATACTCTCATGGAGTCCACTTCAGTGCCAGGAAAAGAAGATCGATACTCACTCAGACGTAGTGTGCTACATAGCAGCTGTTGTTGACATCATGCCTTCAAACTCACATAGGCTTGAGGCCATAAAGACAGCTACAGCAGTCAACTGTAACCTACAACTGGTGTTGCAGTACATGGGTGGCCAGAGTACATAGGCCATGTCCCAGCAGCAGAGAGTGTAGAGAGCGAGCCCATGTGTCCGTTTGGTGGCTCGGCATCTCATCAGCAATCCAACTAAAAGTCCAATCCTGTCAGGTATGCCGTGAGATGAAACCCAGCCAGCGGAAAGAACCTCTCATTTCTACCCCCCTGACTGACCGGCCTTGGAAGAGACTTCCTATGGACCTGTGTGATCATAACCACGCCCCAATAATTTGACTATAACAAATATAACTTGAAATAAATAAATGTGGAATTATGAACTATAAGTACCCTGAAATAAAAAAGTTTCCTTTTAAATAGCCATTGTGAAATAAAAAATACATTTATTTTATTGGACTGCCTTTATATATTTATATTTGAGTAGTTATGTATTTATTGTGTCATTTTTTTCAGGACTTATTTCATAGCCATATTTATGCATGTATGTATTATTTATTTATTTAATATCGACTTAAATGGCTTCCCATATGAGCCAGCAAGTTAGCTAAATCTGGTCACCTTTTACCTCAGAAATGTAATGTTGTGCATTCTAATTTATCACCACTAGAGTGTAATATTGAGCAGGATTTCTGGTTTATTTAATTAAACTAAACTGGATGATAGTAGTTTATAGCACTGTTTATTACAATGTAATTTAAGATAATGTTCTTAGTTTTAAGTTTATTATAGAAAATTAGTTATTGATGATTGTAAAGCCATTACACAATCAAATTCATTTTAATACGATAGACTTTTAGATACAGATCTTTGTTAGATTTTTACGACAGATCGGTAAAGAATATCTGTGGGAGAACTCTATGATTTACCCAAATGTATCCACACACAACTGTATGCCCTATATTGCAGTAAACTCATCTATCCACTCACACGACCCCTGAATGGTTGATTAGGCGGACTGGACACAGAGGTCACACGTGCACTGATGGTTATGCTTTTATCACAAGTTAGTGGTGATGACATGGGAGGAGGTGAGTGAGGCTGGAGCGACAACTGTCTGATGGCCTGACAACAGTGTTCAGCATCCACACACAATATAGCTAATGATCAGTCAGGGCTAATGATCAGTCATGTTTTTTTCAGGAGAGTGAAAGAATTTACATAATACTCACTAGCCACTTCATTAGGTACACTTAGCTAGTACCAGGCTAGACCCCCTTTTGCCTTTAGAACTGCCTTTTTTATTTGTGGCATAGATTCAACAAGGTTATGGAAATTATTTAATCAAGCAATTTCTGCAGGTTAGTCGGCTGCACACCCATGATGCGAATCTCCCGTTCCACCACATCCCAAATGTCCTCAAATGGATTGAGATCTGGTAAATGTGGAGGCTATTTCAGGAGAGTGAACTCATTGTCATGTTCAAGAAGACAGTTTGAGATGATGTAAGCTTTGTGACATGTCATCGCGTGGCACGTCATCCCCCACACAAATGCACCACCAGCCTGAAATGTCAGGATGAATCCATGCTTTCATGTTGTTTATGCTTAATTCTGACCCTACCATCAGAAATTATGACTCATCAGACTTCGCACACAACATTTTTCCATTCCTCTATTGTCCAATTTTGGTGGGCCCATGCAAATTGTAGCCTCAGATTCATGTACTTAGCTGACGAGAGTGGCACCGGGTGTGGTCTTCTGCTATGGTAGCTCACTGGATATTATCTCTTTTTCGGACCACTCTCTGTAAACTCTAGGGATGGTTGTGCAGGAAAATCCAAGTAGATCAGAAATACATAAAACAGCCTGTCTGGCACCAACAACCAGTCCAGATTCAAAGTCACTTAAATCACATTTCTTCTCCATTCTGATGTTTGGTTTGAACTTCAGCAGATCTTCTTGACCATGGCAAAATGCTTAAATGCATTGACTTGCTGTCACGTGATTATTTATTTGCCATTTATTTGGATGATTAGGTATTTGCGTTAAAGAGCAGTTGAACAAGTGTACCTAATGAATTGGCCGGTGATTATATGTCTTCAATTAAGTTTTATTTAATAGAATGTTTTGCTTGACACTGCATTTCAGTGAGGCATACAACGGCAACCCCCCACCCCAGCTGTCAAATTTAAAGCCACCCCTTACACTCAAATGGTGAGTTGCCAACAACCTTTATAACAAATATTATAGCATTACTGTTTCACTTAACTTCTCACGTCTGTTGTGAACATGAAGGACACAGGCCATGCATCCCTATCTGGATAGCGATTAGAGCATCCAGGTAAATCCATGACAGTATGAATGCAGCCCATACAGCCAATAGATATATTAAAATTTCTAGTTGATTTTGCTAGTTCCATTTTGCTGCTGTACTGGGGACATTGCAAATGGTTTTCCTCTTGCACATAATGCAGGCCTTTAAGGAAAGACAGCTTCTGCAGATTTGTTTGGCCCTATGAAACTCCTGACTAAAAAAGCACACCTATATTCAATGTGCAGAGTTCATAGTGTCATCGTCGCTTGTGTGTTCATAGTCTCTAGCAAACGTCTCCTCTCTGTCTCAGAGCTGGTCTCGTTCGTTGATGTCCTGTGTGTTTAGTGTAGATCCTGGGAAGAGTACAGCAGCAGCTGCTTTTTTGTTTTTGTTAATAGAGATCCTGAAATAACATGTACAGTTAGCTAAATGAGAACCTGATGTAACATGTAGCTAATAGGCATTCTGATATAACATATAACCAGGGTTGGGTCAGATTACTTTGAAATGTAATCCATTACTGACGACAAATTACATTTACATTTTTGTAATCAGTAACGTAATCAGTTGGATTACCCAAAAAATGTAACGTAATCTGATTACTTTAGGATTACTTTTAGACCACTTCAATTGATCAATGAATTCTCATTTTATTATTATTATAATTATTATCTTTATTATTTCATTGCATCTAAGAAATCCTTTTGCTCTCATTAAAACATTCCTGTGTGAACTAACTAAAAATGTTATTAACTAAAAACTTTATATTTATTACTAAGTACTTTCTTTACCCTGAACTTATCCTTTTCTAATAGCATAGAACACTGCTGTTTTAAAGTGTAACTCTCGCCAAAATGCAACCTAAGGTCTTTTTTTGAATGTATCAGTCAAACTTTCATTTAAAAGCATAATTTGGACAGAAACTGCACATATTTCCTCTATTTTTGGTTTCCCTCAAATCACCTTTTGAACGGGAGTGCTAGTGGCACTAATATGATAGCATCAAAATTGCTATTTTTTAAACACTATCAAGGCTTGACACAACATGAAACTTTCCTCGAAGTATCACCAGGGGCTGTACTTATGAACTTGAGCATTGAGAAAAAATGTTGTGTACACAGAGTTAACTAAAAAGAAAGGTTTTGTACAACTCACCTTTTCATTTTGTGTTTCTGCTGGCTCCCATTTTGGCAGTCATAAAGTGTCAATCTTCAAATGTGAATAAACGGACACCAATGGGAGGAAATGTCATGAAGTTGAAAATCCAATGAAAAGCATGATAATTTATCCACTTAGCTCATGGCAATATATATTCAAATAATAAGGGGTTTCATTCAAAATATCAGTCTAAATAATCTAATCTAAACTGACGTAAACTCTCGACAGAATGTTTGTTACACCGGCAACAACTACCCACGCGAGACCTCACGTGACATTCCCGCTTTTTAATTTTAGTATTATTTTATATGAGGCTCCTTTTTCAACTACAAGGTCAATATTGTTTTTCACTAACGACAAAACAACGAATTGTCAGTGCATTTACTGTATATGGAACTAAGCTTTAGGAGCGTTCCAATGTTTACTCTCCTCCCTGTTACGTTGCATTCAGCAATGAACAATTTTTGACTGGCAAAATGGGAGCCAGCAGAAACACAAACTGCAAAGGTGAGTTGTACAAAACCTTTCTTTTTAGTTAACTCTGTGTACACAAACCATGTTCTTAATGCTCAAGTTCATATGTACACCCCCTGGTGATACTTCGAGCAAAGTTTCATGTTGTGTCGTGCCTTCTTAGTGTTTTAAAAATAGCGATTTTGATGCTATCATATTAGTGCCCCTAGCACTCCTGTTCAAAAGGCGATTTGACCGAAACCAAAAATAGGGAAAATGTTAAGAGTGGTGTTTCTGTCCTAATTATTGCCGATGTTGCCAACTAGTAAACGCATATTTCCCAACTGAAACGGTTCTGTCTTTTGACATCCACGGCTCCTCCATCTTTTGGATTTGAACCTTTTTCTTGTCAAGAAACTTAACAGGCAATTGGATGATAGTGACATTTAGTGGAAATAAATGAATTGCTTGTCAAATTAAATTAAAATTAAAACAGTTAGGCTATCATAAAAAAGTTGCATTGTTTGCCTGATAAAATGTAATCAGGTAATCCTGAACAATGTAACTGTACTCTGATTACAATTTTTTTTGTAATCTGGTGTGATTATAGTTACTTGATTTTTGTAATCTGATTACTAATCCAGATGACATGTAATCCATTACTACCCAACCCTGCGTATAACTAATAGAAATCCTGATATAACATGTAGCTAATACGAACTGTGATCTTACATATAACCAATATAAATCCTGATATAACGTGGCAAACAAGGATTCTGATATAACATGTAGTTAATAGAGATTCTGATATGACAGGTAGCTAATAGAGATCCTGATGTAACATTTAGCTAATAGGCATTCTGATATAACGTATAATTAAAAGAAATCCTGATATAACATGTTGCTAATAAGAATTCTGATCTAACATATAACCAATACAAATCCTGATATAACATGGCTAACAAGGATTCTGATATAACATGTAGTTAATAAAGATCCTGATATAACATGTAGCTAATTGAGATTATAATATAATATAACATGTAGCTAATAGAAATACTGATATTACATATCTCCAGACCATGCTGTCCAGCCCCTGCTGCTCCCGTGCTCTGCACCAGCCCTTTCCACTCCCAGTGGGTGTGGTGGGCCACACCCAGAGGGTACATAGGGGTCCATGTTTTCTCGTTTAGACCCATCCAGAGTGGTGATGTTAGGCTCGTACATACGGGCAGTGTCCAGTTGAAGAGCATGCATTTGGTTTCGCTAGAGTTTAGGAGCAATTGAAGTTGTGCTCTGTTGCATATTTTTCTCATTGTAATGAGAGAAGAAAGGTGTGGCTTATTCCGTTACATGATGGTAAGTGCTATTTTGTGTTCTGAATGCCCAGAGGGCCACATCCAGCATCCTGAGACCTTGGAAATGCATTTCAAGTTACCAGAAAGGAATCATGAATGGATCCACAGCCTGAAATGTGTTTTCTGGGAAGATAATCTGTACAATTTAGATTAATGACAGGTAATAGGAAAACAGCACAAACCACTTGGCTGGTATTGCTGACTAAATGCACACTGTAATACTGTGAAGGATACTCGATTAATTCTTAATCTATAAAAGAACCCACGAGGAACAAATCTCTTTTGCATGTCAGCAGTCATGTTTTCCAAATACCATAGTTTCATATTTCAAAATGCCTCTGCAAAATATTTTGAGTCATCGTCCGTACTTTACTCATTAATTTAATTGATTTATTTAACCAGGTGAGTTGACTGAGGACAGGTTCTAATTTGATTAGATCAAACAAAACAATGAGAAGAAAGCAACACAATCACATAAAACACACTAATAAAAATATCATAAATTAAATGTCTAAAATGCCGTAATGGCACCAGTACCTCAAACTTAAATGTACATTGTAATTAATTCCATATGTGAGGGTCAAAGAAAGTAAAAGCAGTTCTACCCAAACCAGTTGAGATCTTAGGGATTTCCAGCCAGAGCCATCCCTGAGCTCAGGTCTGGTAGCCCGTCAATCTAAGAGTGAATTAATTTTAGTTTGCGCAAAAGAGCTTTATAAACAAAGCATGTATTTCTCTGCGAGATTTTAAAGACAGCTAGTTTACTTTCTGATAAAGGATAAACTTATGTGTACTTGTAAGAGTTCCCTCTCCTCGCTCTCTGAGCCACCGGTCCCATTCCCCTGAGTTTTGAGAAGATGAGCTCTTTCCTTCTCTATGTTTGGATTTTTCTGCTTAGTTAAATTGTATTCCTAGTAGTTGGCCTATTTAAGCCATACTTCTTGTGTTTGCTGTTGTTGGTTATTACTTCTGTTATACGGTTAAGCGAAGGCATCTTCTGTTCATGTTTATTCTGGTTTTCGTTGTCTGGAAATAAATACCGTTATTCACACCTGGCTCCTGTTCCTCTTCAATCGTGACAGAATAACCAACCCTATTATGGAACCAGCGAATACCGGGGAACTTTGGAAGAGCGTGACCGGGTTCCACACTGGCACCACAATCAGCTGGCAAACCTGGAGGTAGCCATGGAGGAGGTCCTCCAGCGCGGGAGGCGAATTGATTCGCCCTCCTGGCCTGCCCCGTCTCCTGCTCAACCAGAGAGACAGCCTTCTCCTTCCACGAGCGCTTCTGGCCCCATGGAGGTTTGCCTCCCTGAGCGTTATGACGGCCACCCGGAGAGGTGCCGGGGGTTCCTCCTCCAACGTGGACTTTATTTCACCCACCGCGCAGGTGGTCGAAGAACGGACCGAGCAAAGATAGCCACCGTTATTTCGCTACTGACAGGGAGGGCTTTGGAGTGGGCTACGGCCTTATGGGAGAGCGAGGAGGACGTCCTCGACGATTACGAGGAGTTTGTGGCGTTGTTCAAGGCTGTATTCGACCATCAACCTCTAGGAAGAGAGTGAGGAGACCGGCTGCTGCACATTCGCCAGGGCAGCCGCACCACGTCCGAGTATGCCCTGGAGTTCCGCACCCTGTCGGCGGCTAGTGGTTGGAACGAGCCCGCTCTCCTCTCTCTCTTTCGGGAGGGTCTAAGAGAGGAGGTCAAGGTGGAGCTGGCCTGTCGGGACGAGAACGCCACTCTGGACCAGCTCCGTATGGCGGTGAAGTGGGACCATCTCCTCCGGGCCCGAGGTAAACCAGCGTTACGCACGGCAGGCCGGTACGAAAACATGGAGCCTGAGGAGGCCATGGAAATGGATACCACCCGTCTTACACCTGCGGAGAGAAACCGCCGTTTTCGACTGGGCCTCTGCCTGCGGGGAGGAGGGGCACACCCTGGCTCACTGCATCAACATCAAGGGACCTCCGTGCCGACAGGAGAGAGACCAACACCCCAAACCCAAGGTAGGGCTGACCGTCTCTGGCATCGCTACTTCCCATATTGTGTTTACTGTAACCATAACCCTACAGGATTACCCTGCTGCTAGCAAGTTGTCAGCTCTATTGGATACAGGAGCGGCAGGTAATTTCATGGACGAGGGCGTGGTGAGGGCCTGGAACATCCCCACCGAGGACCTGGAGACCCCCATACCGGTGCTGGCTGTGGACGGTAGGCCCGTCGGCTGCGGTAAGGTTACAAGGACCACCACCCCCTTGAGGTTAGTTATTGGGGATCATCATGTGGAACGGATAAGGTTCCTGCTTATCACCTCTCCTTCGCAACCGGTCGTTCTGGGTATGCCGTGGTTGGTGGCACACAACCCGGGGATAAATTGGAGGGGGAGACGTATTACACATTGGGCGTCAGAGTGTAACGAGACCTGTAACATCATGTCTGTATCCTCCACTTCCATTAAGGGTCCTGCTCCCGTGTCTGACTTATCCACTGTCGTGCCTTCTGAGTACCTAGACCTACGAGAGGTGTATTCTGAGACCAAGGCCACCTGTCTTCCTCCTCACCGTCCCTGGGACTGCGCGATCGACCTGCTCCCAGGTGCGCCGCTGCCCCGCAGTCGGGACTACCCACTATCCGTGGCGGAGACAAAAGCCATGGAGACCTACGTACAGGAGAGCCTGGCGCATGGACACATTAGATCGTCCACCTCACCGGTCTCGTCTGGGGTCTTCTTTGTCAAAAAGTGGGATGGAGGCCTCCGACCATGTGTGAATTACCGGATTCTTAATGGCAGCACCAGGAAATACAGGTATCCACTCCCTCTTATACATACCACGGTAGAACAGATGTCAGGAGCCACTTATTACACCAAGTTAGACCTACGCAGCGCATATAACCTGGTACGCGTGAGGGAGGGGGACGAATGGAAAACGGCCTTCAGCACCACCTCGGGCCATTATGAATACTTGGTGGTGCCGTATGGTCTCACAAATGCCCCTTCAGTATTCCAGGCCTTCGTCAACAAGGTCTTTAGGGATCTATTGAACCGCTTTGTGTCCATATATATTGATGACATCTTGATTTACTCTCCCACATACGATCAGCATGTTCTGCACGTCAGAGAGGTATTACGCCGGCTGCTCAGACACCGCCTGTACGTTAAGGTGGAGAAGTGTGTTTTTCACCAGTCTTCTGTCTCTTTTCTGGGATACAGGATCACCGACACCGGGCTGGAAATGGAGAGCAACAAGGTGGAGGCTGTTCGATACTGGCCCGTTCCGACCTCGGTCAAGGCTCTCCAGCGCTTTTTGGGCTTTGCCAACTACTACAGGTGGTTCATCCGCGCCTTCGGTTCCATTGCTGCGCCCATGACCGCCTTGTTAAAGGGCGGACCTCGCCACCTGGTATGGACCGAGGCGCCGGACAACGCCTTTTCCACCCTGAAAACCCGGTTCACCACGGCTCCAGTGTTGAAGCACCCGGACCCCAGCCTCTCGTTTGTGGTGGAGGTGGACGCCTCGGAGGTCGGTGTGGGTGCTGTCCTGTCCCAGCGCCAGCGCTCCCCATCTGAGCTGTTTCTGTGTGCTTACTTCTCCAGGAAGTTCTGTCCTGCCGAGCGGAACTACGACGTGGGGGATAAGGAGCTCCTGGTGGTGGTGGAGGCGCTGAGGAGGTGGAGGCACTGGTTGGAGGGGGCACAACATAAGTTCCTCATATGGACTGATCATCGGAATCTGGAGTACCTCAAGGCGGCCAGGCGGCTCAATTCGCGCCAGGCAAGATGGGCTTGTTCTTAACCCGGTTCGACTACACCATCACATACCGACCCGGCTCTAAGAACACGAAGGCTGATGCGCTATCGCGCATGCACGGAGCGGATCCCAAGAACACAGAGGAGGTCTCCATCGTTCCTCCGGCCTGTGTTGTGGCGCCCATCATCTGGGGGGTGGACGAAGACATCCAAAGACACCAGGCTACACATCCCGTTCCGCCTGCCTGTCCACCGCATCGTCTGTTTGTTCCTCCCGGGTACAGAGACCGCCTATTGGTATGGGCGCACACCCTGCCCACGGCGGGGCACACCGGGATCCAGCGGACCCTGGATGCTTTAAGAGACAAGTATTGGTGGGACCACATGAAACAGGACGTGAAACGATACGTCTCCTCCTGCTCCACGTGCGCCCAGAGTACCAGCCCTCGACATCTGCCATATGGGAAGCTGTACCCCTTATCCATTCCTCAAAGGCCGTGGTCTCACCTCTCCATAGACTTCCTCACCTATCTTCCCCTCTCCAAAGGTAACACCGTCATTTTGGTCGAGGTGGACCGGTTCTCTAAATCATGCCGTGTCTGCCTACTGCCTTCCAAACAGCCGAGGCCCTGTTCACTCATGTCTTCCGCCACTACGGGATTCCCGAGGACATCCTATCGGATAGGGGACCCCAGTTCACGTCCCGGGTATGGAGAGCCTTCATGGAACGGCTGGGCGTCACGGTGAGCCTCACGTCTGGGTACAACCCACAGTCCAACGGACAGTCGGAGAGGGTCAACCAGGAGGTTGGGAGGTTCCTGCACTCGTACTGTAGGAATACACCTGGTGACTGGGCGGACATCCTGCCATGGGCTTAGTACGCCCAGAACTCCTTATGACATTCCTCCACTAATCTCACCCCTTTCCAATGCGTCCTAGGGTTCCAGCCTTCCCTAGCGCCCTGGCATCCCAGTACGTCCCAAATTCCAGCGGTGGACGACTGGTTCCGGAGGGCTGAAACTCTGTGGGAGGTGGCGCACATGCGCCTGCAACGGGCTGTGCGTCGCCAGAAGACCCAGGCCAATCAACACCGGAGTGAGGGTCCTGTATTCCAACCAGGGGACCGGGTTTGGCTGTCCACCCGCGACATGTCTCTCTCCACTCCATGCCGAAAGCTGTCGCCCCGTTACATCGGGCCCTTCCCCATGCTTTGCCGGGTCAATGAAGTCAGCTATACCCTCCGGTTGTCTGCTCATATGAGGCTCTCACCTACCTTTCATGTCTCTCTCCTTAGGCCGATGGTCCGGGGCCCCTTAAATGATGAGGCGTCAGGTGATACTCCTCCTCCTCCTCCTCCTTTCCACATCAACGGGGAGGAAGCCTACGCTGTGCACGACCTCTTGGACTCCCGGAGAAGAGGAGGCCGACTTCAGTACCTCGTGGATTGGGAGGGGTACGGCCCGGAGGAGAGGAGCTGGGTCCCGGCTGCTGATATCCTTGATCCTTCTCTGTGTCGAGACTACCACCTTCGCCGCCCTGATCGTCCTGGTCCCCGTGCCCATGGCCGTCCTCGCTCTCTCCCTCCCTCGCGGCTGGAGCCACGTCTCAGAGGGGGGGTTCTGTAAGAGTTCCCTCTCCTCACTCTCGGAGCCACTGGTCCCATTCTCCTGAGTTTTGAGAAGACAAGCTCTTTCCTTCTATATGTTTGGATTTGTTGTACTGACGTTCTGCTAGCCTTCTCTATAAGCGCACACAGGTGCACCTGCTTAGTTAAATTGTATTCCTAGTAGTTGGTCTATTTAAGCCATACCTCTTGTGTTTGCTGTTGTTGATTATTACTTCTGTTATACGGTTAAGCGAAGGCATCTTCTGGTTATGTTTATTCTGGTTTTCGTTGTCTGGAAGTAAATCACCGTTATTCGCACCTGGCTCCTGTTCCTCTTCAATCGTGACAGTACTGAACCTGTCTCCTGTAGTGAAACGAATGTCACTATGATGCACAGCCAAAATGAAACGTCCTGTGTCTTCGAAATATATTACACATTTTTCTGGATTTGAAAGTTGGTGGAAACATTTAGGATAATGTAAGTACACAACTAATAAATATATATAATATAGGTATAGTGATGTTTGCTATTTTAATGCAAACTACATATTTTGTTATTGTTTCAGAAAACTACATATTGTACATTTAACTATTTAAAACAAATGTCATGTTCAACCTTTAAATAGCTTATTAGGTTTTGCAAAGACTTTCCAGAAGTTTATGGTTCGCATAAACAAGGTTATTAAAATGCATTATCCCAGTTGTTAATAAATAGAAAAATAAAAACATGTCCAATGTTCTAACTGATTTTTTTGCACATAAATGTGCTTTGTGGTAGGCTAAGCACAGGTATGGTACCGTGTGTAGGCCTCAGAAAACAAACCCATGGAGGAACCGGAAAAAGGAGAGAAGTGACGAAATGAAAACAATTTACATGTTCGGCAGCACACCTGGTGAGTGGGATGAAATCAGCAAAACTCTGTGGCCATCAGGGGTCTCCATCATGCCCCCCATTGGAGAATGAAATTAACCAGTTGGTAGCTTGGACATGCTCACTGTCCTTCCAGCAGCTGGAGGACTGCTGCTTATAAACTCATTAAAGCTCAAACATGTTCACTTTGAAGTACATTGATGCACCTTCTGTTAAGTGCAGTCCAAGTCAAATGAATTGTTACTCCCTCCCTGCTTGTTCAGCAAGTTAGTGTTAACTTGTCATATGTCCTGACACAGAAGTGTCCACTTATTATTAGGGCTTAGAAATCAGGGCATATCTTTGTTGCGTCTGGCCGTGAGCCACAGTCACATGCACAACTGCCCAGAATGTTTTATGAACTTCAACTCAGCTAGGTATGAGGATTGTGCAGACCACTAACCTGTCTAATGTGATCACTTCATGCACATAACACAAGAAACAGTGTGTGTCATGGTCTCCCTTAAGAGGACCTGCCAGGTTGTGTTATAACTCCCCTGTATGTTTGTTATTTTGGTGTAGCTCCCATAGATCAGTCTGTTTCCCGCTTCAATGTTCACCTGATTACTCACATGATTCTAATTATCCAACCAATCTCTGTCAATTACCATTCACAGCTGCAACCTCTGTCAACGTTAACTGTCTATTTAAGATGTATTGAGTGTTTGTCAGTTTGCGGTTCTGTGATAATTGTCACAGTTTCATGTGTGCGTGTCAGTGTCTCAGTAAGACACGGTTTTTGTCCCACGTGCAGGTCATTTTTTGGAAAGCAGTCTTTTTCAAAATTAAACACTGTTTAAGTCTCTTTTCGTGTATGTCTCCTAATTCACCACCATTGGAAAGCAGGTCATTAGTATCCCCTGTTAGCTAGCGCTATCTGAATCACACTTATAAAGTACTGTTTTACTATATCCTTTAAAATGTTATAAAGATGTAAAATGAAGATTTCATAGTAATGACTGAGGTACCGATATTGGATTCTTATCTTACCAGCATAATTGATGGTGTACATTTTTCACTGTGATACCTGAGTACTGTTAAATACTACTGCAAACACATTCAGGAAAGCAAAATTGATTGTTCACAATTTCAGGTAAGCAGACAAATTAACCCTTGTTGTTGTGTTAGTATTTCCGTTACTCACCCAATGGTTGCGGTTTTTTAGACCCACAACATAATTGGGTTATGAAAACAATACAGACAGCAATATTTGCCATTTACCTCTGCTAGATCAAGACATGGTGGAATAAAATGTTTTTCATCATTATAAAGATACATTTTACATACAGTATTTTATGGAAATTATAAATGAGCCACAATGAACACACATTCAACTACAAACTGATTATTCCACTTGTGTTTGACCATTGTGACAAACATGGATTAATCAGTTTGTCCAATAATGTAAGACAGGAAACATAGGAGCCCGTTTAAGTTCAGGAATTAGTGGAGTTGTGCATATAGCCTATTGTGTGATCCACTGTGTCAAATGCAGCACTGAGGTCGAGAAGAATAAGGATGGTTGGAGATCCTGTGTCTGCAGCTATGAGCAGGTCGTTCACAACCTTCACCAGGGCTGTCTCAGTAATGTGCATTGACCTGAAGCCAGACTGAAAAGTGTCATAAAGTTGGTTAGCGCTAAGGTGTGAGTGAAGTTGCGTTCCTACTATATTCTCCATGACTTAAGATAAAAGTGGTAGTTTGGAAATAGGCCTGAAATTTGAAAGATCTGGGTCAAAGGACTGTTATATAGACGGTAGAGTGTGCCTGAAGATCGCGGGAGCAGACATGTTCTTGTGATTGAAATATAACAATGCTATAACCGTCTGTGTGTAAATATTCACACTGTAAAAAGACCAGATAGATTTGCGGTGCAGAGTGTGTGTGTTTGTGTGTGTGGGGGCCAAATACACAGATAAACCCAACACCTGGCCCAGGTAGGAGGAATAAAGAGTAAAGGTACAAAGCAATCATTTTGTTTAATTTTTGCCACTGTTTTTTCACCTGTTTTATTGTCCTTGGGTCCCAATAGACCTGAACATTGCATATGTAATATATGTGTAGGGGAGGGCGCCCAGTGTGCACTCAATGAAAATGTGTTCTTGTACATCTTCACAAAAAATGAGCCAAGGCCAATGAGTCTCAGGTTGAAAAAATTATTTATTTTATAAATGTTCCTTTTAGTAAACTTTGAAAACTGGTCTCACAGACCCGAACACCACACAAGGGTAAATACTATAAAATGATTATGAAGAAAGGAAATTAAATGCAAGCAAATAATTCACTCAATGATATGTCACTGTGGCTGTTATGCAAGCCCGGCATTTAATTTGAGCAAATCAAAGTAAAACCCCACCCAAGACGCACGTGGCTGTCCTCTTCCAAACTATTGGAAACCTGGCTTATTAAAAGGTGGTCTACTCTGTGTATTAGGACACCATCCTGAGTAAAGTTGCCTAAAATTAACACAAGCACACAATTCATAATGCTGGACAACAACCAATGTTAAGTTGAGAAGCTGTGGGAGAAAATAAATAACTAAAAGCAATATTGCTTTTGGCCCAAGCTCTTGCATATATTAATTATCTACATCAATGGACAAGTTAATTCCAAGGGAATTTTTGTTTATACGAGTCTAGGCTATTCGTTGAATTCAAGTGCAGTCATTTTACAGTGGGTAAAGAATCACCCCCCTGTAAAATGATCACATTTTGTTGCTCTGCAGCCTGAAATGAACTCATAACATCCAAGTGAAAGATAAAATACCAACTTGTCAGAAAAAATAAATTACAAATTAAAAAATAGAATCACTGAGTTGGAAAAAGAATCACCCCACTCTTAAAAATGACTTGTAAACCCAACCAGTTGTAGTTAATCACCTTCTCAATCGCACACAAAGACAATTGACTTTCCAACTGTAATCAGCTGTGGTCATTTTGATTAGCTCAGCATAAAACAAGCTTTTCCTGAAGCATTTCAGTCCTTGGTAGTGCAACTGAAGACAACAATCAACTATGGGTGGCAAGGCATTGTCAAATGATCCACGGGATAAAGTTGTGGACAGGCAGGAAATGGATATGAAAACATTTGAAGGCTTTATCAGTGCCTAGAAGCACAGTGAAGTCCATTATTAAGAAGTGGAAGGTATTTGGTACAACACAGACCCTCCCTGGGTCAGGACATCGCTCCAAACTGGATGAAAGAGCCCGGAGGAAACCGGTCAGAGAGGCTACCAAGAGACCTACAGCAACTCTGAAGTAGATGCAGGAATTCATGACAAAGATGTGGCTTGTATGGGAGGGTTGCAAGAAAAAAGCTACTCCTCAAGAAAGACCACATGCAGTCATGACTGAGCTTTGCCAAAACGCACCTTGAAGATTCTAAGGCCACGTGGAAAAAGGTGTTTTCGTCACCTTCGAGACTAAAATGGAATTATATGGCCTCAACGCCAAGCGATATGTCTGGCGAAAATCCAATACAGCTCACCATCTAAATAACACCATTCCTACAGTAAAGCATGGAGGTGGTAATATCATGTTATGTTTTTTTTTCTCTGCAGCAGGGACTGGAGCACTTGTCAGGATAGAAGGAAAAGTGGATGGGGCAAAATACTGTAAAATCCTTGAGGAAAACCTGCTGCTTCCTGCCAGAAAGTTGTCAATGGGAAGAAGATTTACCTTCCAACATGACAATGACCCGAAGCACACAGCAAAACTAACCACACAGTGGTTGAAGGAGAAAAAGGTGAATGTAATTGTATAGTCAGAGCCCAGACTTAAACCCCATTGAAACATCTGTGGAATGACTTGAAGACAGCAGTCCACAAACGGTCACCATCAAATTTAACTGAACTTCACCAGTTCTGCAATGAAGAGTGGTCAAATATTGCAATGACTAGATGTGCAAAGTTACATACCCAGCCATCACCTGTCTTAAGATGTCTCAAAGCATCTTGTGACATGACTTGCGACATCTCAAGACATTGCTGTACTGAAGATGTGTCTTAAGATGTCTTAAGACGTCTTGATTAACATGTCTTAAGACATCTCTAGACTTGTCTTAAGGTGTGTCAAGACATGGTGATGGCTGGGTATGTAGTAGAGACATATCCCAATAGATTAAAGGCTGTAATTAAAGCAAAAGGTTGTTCAACAAAATACTGAAACAAGGGGGTGATCCTTTTTCCAACTTGTTTATTTTTTTCTTTCACTTGGATGTTAAAAGTTGAGCACCATAATTCATTGGACAGTGACCATTGTTAGGTTATTTTGGTCTGGTCTAGCACTATTGACTTTGAAAGGATGCAATGATGTTGAAGTGCAGACTGTCAGCTTTAATAGGCTATATGCACAGCTCCACTACTTCCTGAACTTAAGGCAGCTCCTTTGTTTCCTGTCTTACATTATTGGAGAAACTGATTAATCCACGTGTGTCACAATGGTCAAACACAAGTGGATTAATCAGTTTGTCCAATAAAGTAAGACAGGAAATAAATGAGCTGCCTTAAGTTCAGGAAGTAGTGGAGCTGTGCATATAGCCTATTTGAGGCTAAATTCATTCACATCGGATGAACCATTTAGAAATGCCAACACCTTCAGTACATGGTCCCCCATTTAAAAAAAGCTACGTGGACCAAAAAAAGCTCCCTTCACCATCTTGCATCTATCGTGGGGGAATGTGGAGCTGCCTACGTAGCAGGGTCAAGCTGCGTTCATTTATCTTTCCGAGTCGGAGCTCCATTGCCTAGCAATGCGCACCACACGCACCCTTTTCCTCGGACATCCGACTTTCCCACTCTGAGATCTCAGAGGTGACCGAGCAGGAATTCCGAGCAGGAATACAAGATGGCTGCGCCCTGTGACTTGTAAACATGAATTTTTTAGTTGTTTTTGGACCACTTTGGTTATTTAAATGACACTTTCAATCACTCATATTACTGCAATATGTTACTGCGCCCGTATCACTGCCTGTTGGTATGTGAATCGGTCATGTTGTGAGTGAAATATTGAAAAAAAGACTTGTTTCAAACCAGTGTTGCTAAACGTGGCTAGCGTTGTAACATAAGAAACTAAAACATGAAATAAAGTGAACATTTTAGAAGTTCAAATGGCTGCGTTTTGATATGGTGGGGTAATAGTCATAGTCATAATAAAAAAAATGTAATGTAGTGCTTTTGGAGCGCCTGGTACTTGGTCAGTGCTACCGCAACAACAGCTTTCTGGGTGGCATCCATGTTTTTCTACGACTCGGACGTGCAAAACATAATAGAACGCTTAAAGTGTGGAAGTGACATCATATCCGAGTTCCGAGACGGATCTTTGAGAATAAACAAACGCATATTGGAAGAAAACAAAATTGGACAAGAAAAAATGGGAGGGAGAAATTGGGGAACATTGGCAGGGAACATTCATGTTGTTTATCTGAATGACTTATGTTTGGTCGTTTTGAGCAAAGTAACTGTGTCCAACTTTATATAATTTCAAGAGTAGATTTTTTTTCAATAATTTAGATTGTATAAAAGGCTCCATTACTTTGAATCTCACGTTATGGCCCCGAAGCTTTCTGTCACACAGTAGAAAAATTACGGTAGATTCAGGAGAAGCTCGCAGGCAATCGGACGTGGAGGCATACAGTCAAAATGACAAAATAATTCATCAGAATACTTACCAAAGGTTGCTCCTGCTTCTACGCTCATGGACAACTCCTACTCACGCCCGGTCTCTGCAAGAGGCAAGATTCGGAATGAACTAGGTCTCCGTTGAAATTTATGGCGTGGCTTGGTCCATTTTATATACTGTCATTGCTGTTCATCTACCTGCTTCCGCTTTGGTCAGACAGATTTTGAATCATGTGACTGAAGACGGAAGCAGATATTGTCAACATCAAAGCAAATGGTGAGTGTCCCGTCCTGAACTATTTTTTTACGTTTCATTCATGAAGTCAACATATTTTAGTAGATGATAATACTTAGAAGCACACACGTTTTTAGATTAACACTTAATAGCTGGCTACAGTCTGATTTCTTAGCTATCTATGAAACGTAGCAAGAACTTGGCTAAGTCTTTAGCTAGCTACTGTAAACAGTACATCTACAATGCTAAATATATAGCTAGTGTAGCTAAACGTTACATTTGTTATGTGCGTCTATATAGCAGTGGCTTTACATGTTTAACAATAGATTGTGCATCAGTGGCTAGTTGATTAGTACCGTACCCCTCGTTTATTTATATAAGTAGATTTATTGCTGCTATATAAAGGTAATTGAGTTGTTGTTTGATATGACTCAAAATAGGCACAATTCTTGACCCAATTCACGAGGCGGACTCACCATCTTCTAGAATCTACAGTCGATCAATGTTTCTCACCCCTCGAAAGCATGTCATGTATTTGTTTTAACCATAAACCAGCCACCTGATTCAAATTGCACATTACGCTTTTGATTATTGAATGAGGTGTGAAATGATGATGCAAATTTGGCAAATAATAACCACAAAGATCGTTTCAACTACAGTACAATAATGGTTTGCAGAATAGTGTTTCAGAACCCACCACTCATCAGCCCTTGTCATTGATGGACTATTGCAGCAAGCAATAGCATTGAGTTCCACTCCCATCAGTTACAATAAAAAATGAATGGTTCCAGTGATTTGCGATTGCAAACAATTGGTTATTGTACAGCGGGAAAGTTTCCCTGGCCAATCACCGTTTTCTGGAGTGGACTGCATAGCTCCAGGCTGTAATCCAAAAGAGTACCTTGGGATACGATGGACATTGTTTTTGCAATATCGATTGCATGTCAAATCTACTGTCATCTCGACACACCAACATTACTATCAAACGTTTCAGTTTTGTGGAGGCTAAAGGGGTTTTGGCCAGGTCCTGGATGGCTGTACCTAATCAACTGGCCACTGAGTAAGTTGTTATTCTAACCTGTTCCTTTGCTTTGCAACAGATGATGTCAGAGTGGCACCTGTCATTGAAGCTGGTGGGTCAGTCTAAATCCACCTTCCATTTCCCTGAGACAATGCCTGGAGATGTGCCTCCTGGCGGTTACAGAATTTCCACACTAAAACAGCTTATTGCAGCACAGCTTCCTGATTCCCTACCAGACCCTGAACAAATAGGTTTGCATGGCTTTATTAAACATGTCAACTAGCTGTATTTTACTGGGGGCTTATTTATTAGGGATATAATGATTAGGTATTATGATTTTACAAAAAATTTAATTTAGTAGAAGCTTCCAGCTGGTGATAGGCAAAACGAGGCTTTTGGAAACACAGAGACAATTTGAAACATTTGCGTTGAGGCTTTTGAAATGCTTAAAACCTTTACAGTGACATCTGCTGGCAACTTAAATTATAATATCACACATCAACAGTCTTAAGGTTAATTCCACCATGGTTAAGACAGATGCTTCTGTGGCCGGAATGAACGATTCACATACTTCATCACAAACGGCATCAATTCGAAACAGAGGGTTGATAATTGTAATTGAATGAATTAGAACTGTTTAAGACACTCTTTCCTAACATAATGTCATACAGTCATCCGCATTTGTTTTGGTTTCCAAAACATCAAACTTACGTGAATTTCTCTGATAAATCAGGGAATAAAACTCTTCAGGCAAAATGTACGTTGTTATTTTATGAATTTGTGTTATGAAGTAGTGGTTTTGCATTAACTTGTGAGGGGGAAGGTGTTGTCTTTACAGGTTTTTATTTAGAAACAATATTTTTTCCACATTGCTAGGGCTCAGGCGAATCCTTTCTTTTATTGTACCACCTGGCCAGCCTTTGAAATTTTCTCTCAGTGCACAGAGGTTGAAGGGATGGCTAAATAGATCATTGCAAGTTAATTTAGGTGAGGGAAGACTCCTGCAAGTTTGCCCCAGTACATGAATGGGTCTTCCATTCTTGCCAGATATGCATCTGTTAAGTACCTATGAACTTTAACCATAGCATTGGCACTAGCACTCTGTATTCTGCTGGTGTCACTGACTCTGTTGTCCAGGAGTAACCAAAAGTTGTCATCATCACCAACACTCCCCTGGTCTCCCTGGCAATCAAAAAAATAATTAATTGTATAAAGACCTGTGACCCCTTGCTGGGATTTACACACTGAAGCTGTGTTGATAATCATTTTGGAGGTGGGATTTGCAAAGGCCAGTTCATGTTCTTAAAACATCTTGAGAAATGCTGATTGTCAAATGACAGAAAACTACTACAACAACTATGACCCAAAGGCACAGCTATTATGCTTCTAAAGAAACTGCATATGTAATTAAAACACATTCATAGCTTGGTCAACATGAAAAATGTTTTGTTGAATTCCAAAATGCTTTTACAGATGTCAATAGTGTACACTCACCTAAAGGATTATTAGGAACACCATACTAATACTGTGTATGACCCCTTTTCGCCTTCAGAACTGCCTTAATTCTACGTGGCAGAGATTCAACAAGGTACGGAAAGCATTCTTTAGAAATGTTGGCCCATATTGTTAAGATAGCATCTTGCAGTTGGATGAGATTTGTGGGATGCACATCCAGGGCATGAAGCTCCCAAAGATGCTCTATTGGGTTGAGATCTGGTGACTGTGGGGGTCATTTTAGTACAGTGAACTCATTGACATGTTCAAGAAACCAATTTGAAATGATTCGAGCTTTGTGACATGGTGCATTATCCTACTGGAAGTAGCCATCAGAGGATGGGTACATGGTGGCCATAAAGGGATCGACATGGTCAGAAACAATGCTCAGGTAGGCTGTGGCATTTAAACAATGCCCAATTGGTACTAAGGGGCCTAAAGTGTGCCAAGAAAACATCCCCCAAACCATTACACCACCACCACCAGCCTGCACAGTGGTAACAAGGCATGATGGATCCATGTTCTCATTCTGTTTACGCCAAGTTCTGACTCTACCATCTGAATGTCTCAACAGAAATCGAGATTCATCAGACCAGGCAACATTTTTCCAGTCTTCAACTGTCCAATTTTGGTGTGCTCTTGCAAATTGTATCCTCTTTTTCCTATTTGTAGTGGAGATGAGTGGTACCCGGTGCGTCTTCTGCTGTTGTAGCCCATCCGCCTCAAGGTTGTGCGTGTTGTGGCTTCACAAATGCTTTGTTGCATACCTCGGTTGTAACGAGTGGTTATTTCAGTCAAAGTTGCCCTTCTATCGGTTTGAAGCAGTCGGCCCCTTTTCATCTGACCTCTAGCATCAACAAGACATTTTCGCCCACAGGACTGCGGCATACTAAATGTTTTTCCCTTTTCACACCATTCTTTGTAAACCCTAGAAATGGTTGTGCGTGAAAATCCCAGTAACTGAGCAGATTGTGAAATACTCAGACCGGCCCGTCTGGCACCAACAACCATGCCATGCTCAAAATTGCTTAAATCACCTTTCTTTCCCATTCTGACATTCAGTTTGGAGTTCAGGAGATTGTCTTGACCAGG
>JACXGM010018349.1:0-19106 GCA_016801145.1 Umbra pygmaea | reverse complement strand
TTCATGCGTCTGTTGTGAGACCTGTTGAATCAGGCCAAAAGTATGCAGAATGTTCATGAATTCCATAGCATACTTGTCAGCATTATTATTTACGTGAATGTTTAGGTCACCGTTTATAAGAATTTTGTCATGTTTGATGACGGTCAGTGACAGTATTTCAGAGAACTCTGGTAGGAAGGCTGGAAGTTGTTTTGGTGGTTGATATATTGTTAACATCAACACTGGTATTTCTGCTTTGAGAGTGAAGGCCACATATTCAAATGTTGAGAATTTTCCAAGATCAACCTTTGTACAGCAAAAATGTTCATGATAAATCATGGCTAATCCTCCCCCCTTTTACCTCTTACTAACTGGACAAATTTATAATTTTTTGGGCTTGCATCAATTAATGTGTTGGATTGCTATTTTCATCTAGCCAGGTTTCTGTTAAAAACAAGAAGTCAAGTTTATGGTTGACAATGAGATCATTGATTAAGAAAGAGTTGTTTGTTAGTGATCTAATATTTAGTAGTGCTAATTTAGTTAGAGTTTGCTCCAAAGCTATTTTGTGTTTGGGAATGTTTGTCATATTTGAATAGACTATAGGGTTTGGGAAAACTGTGAAGCTTTTGTTTGCCATGTCCTAGTCAAAACAGTGATAGGCATTGGTGTCAGTGAATTCACAACATTGTTCTTATCACTTATTGTTTGGGTACACATTTACCTAAAGTCATCATGCACTGTAACATTTCTGTCGATCTGAATCCCACAAAAACTGCTTCTTTTAAAGTCAGTATGCACTGTTACATATCTGTCCATCCGAATATTACAAAACCTTTCATGCCACAAGCTAATAACGTCAACATTGTTTGCGTGATATCACTGTTTTTAAAGAAAGTAGTTAATCCATTTCGCCCATTGTTTTCCGCAGTTTTTTAGAAATCAGCCTGATGGGAGAGTAATGCTGTTTAGTTTCTGTTTCCTTCTTTGGTGTAACTATGGAGAAATGGAGTATATTGTATCCCAGGTGGCCTGCAAGCATTTGCAGTCCAGAGTTGTTTAGATGAATCCCGTCCCTTTTGAAGATATTTTTTCTCTCCCAGAACAGGTCGAAAATGTTTATGTAATTCAGACCTCTGGCAGCACATGTGGAAGCTAGCCAACTGTTCAGTAATAACAGTCTGCTAAACCGACCTATTCCTTGTCCAACTGTTGGTAAAGGACCGGATATGTATACTGCAGATTCTTGTAGAGATTCCAGGGTGTCAAACAGGCCAGTGAAGTCCTTTTTTAACAGTTCAGACTGCTGCTTTAGAGTGTCATTTGAGCCTACATGTATAACAATTTTGTCAGTGGCTGTATAGCTTTTGAGGATTTCTGGTAGTTTCTCAGCTATGTCACTGACAGTTGCGTATGGAAGGCATTGTGTAATCATATTCTTACTTCTTAAGTTGCTGATTTTCGAGTCCCAATGTGTATAGTTTTGGTTTGTTCTGGCTTTGTAGCCTGTGTGAGATGGTTTTCCCCCTTGTCATTTTGTGAGTGATGTTTCGTACCATACTTTAGGAAGTTTTCTTTAGCACGGCAGGGTTGTAAAATGCTGTTCCTAGGAGGTGTAGTCAGCCTTGTGGGCAAAGCCTGTGTGTACTGCATTCTGGTAACAGTTTTGGATTTTGCTGGAGGTTTAAAGTAGGTCGACTCTGGTTCTGAGAACACCTGGTATCTGGTGCTCAGCTGAAGTTTTTCTTTGGTGGTTGGTGAGCAATGTTTTTTTAACTGTTTTCGCTTTTTCCTCTGTACGGCCGTCCATGCCTCTAAGCATGTTGGGGTAGAAGTTGTCATACGCTTGGGGATGGCACCTTCGTGATCCCGCTGAGTCAGCACCTCAGCGTAAGCGTTGCGGCCATTCCATGGGATGGTAGCGTCTGAAGCTGCCACCTGGGATGACGGTATCAGGAAAGAGTACAAATATTTTTCATCATCCTTTATTTGGTGAAGGGTGGAAACCCTGCTTTCTATTTCAGCCACTCTTATTGTTAGGCGACAGCACTCTACACATTCCGTACAGCTGGAGTCCATGTTGGTTTGTTCTAATTCAAAAAGTGTTCCCCAAAATAGCTTCAGAAGTCTTTTCATTTAGATATATAAAAATAGCAGAGAACAAGTCTAAAAAGAGTCTAAAAAAGTCTAATAAAGAAAAAGCAGAGCAGATTGTAAAGCAGAGTGGAGCAAAGCAGAGCAGAGCAAAGCAAGGACACGTCCTTCTCTCTCAAGTGTCACAGTAATTTTGGTGTGCTCTTGCAAATTGTAGCCTCTTTTTCCTATTTGTAGTGGAGATGAGTAGTACCCGGTGGGGTCTTCTGCTGTTGTAGCCCATCCGCCTCAAGGTTGTGCGTGTTGTGGCTTCACAAATGCTTTGCTTAATACCTCGGTTGTAACAAGTGATTATTTCAGTCGAAGTTGCCCTTCTATCAGCTTGAAGCAGTCGGCCCATTCTCCTCTGACCTCTAGCATCAACAAAGCATTTTCGCCCACAGGACTGCCGCAAACTGGATGTTTTTCCCTTTTGATGATTAATTATGAATCCCCCTTATTCATCATATGCAATGCAATATAGCTAGTTAACCCTTGTGCAGCAGCTTTTTTTGAATGGGACGTTTTCCCTGAAAGCAGAACGGACAAAAGTTTTGGTTGATAAAAAAAATGGGAACAGTTCTGTCGGAAGGAAATGGCTTCTCTGCAATCACTATTTCCTCCAGACTAGCTCACGACAGACGGGCTGCCTGCACGCAGTTTCCACGTGATTTGCTATCTAATTAGAACACTAGAGGAAGTGGTTTCTCCAAAAAAATGATCTGCCATTATCGGCGAGCAAAAATACAGATTAATGTTTAATTTGAAAACTCAAAATCGGCAATAATTAAACGTGCAATATGTAATTTTTGGCCACCAGGGGGCTCTCAATCAAAACAATAGCAAAAGATGTACTTCGATGACGTCGGGAGGTTGCGTGGGATCATGGGTTTTGTTATGGTTGTCAATGACAACCTTCCAATCTAGCGTCTCCGGCAGAAAAAATTTTCACTGACAAAGTAATGTATTGTTAAAAATATTATAACTTTATTCACGTTATGTTTGGCGGTTCCCTGGAACTTAGAGCAACTATATTATATGACGTAATTGACGGGCGACAAAAAGAAACGTCCGGTGTCTTCAAATTATATTACAAATTTCTCTGGATTTGAAAGTTGGTGGAAACATTTTGGATAATGTAAGTACACAACTAAGAAATATATATAATATATGTATAGTGATGTTTTCTTTCAATGCAAAGTATGTATTTTGTTATTGTTTTATTGATATTACATATTGTACCTTTAATCGGCCAGTCCGATTAATTAGCCGACCTCTAATGCAAATTGCCATCACCAATGCTAAGGCATCAGACATCGTGAAAATGTGTATTTGTGACATTCTCAACTTTTGACCACAACTGTATAGTACCATTATCAATCTTTTTTCTATTTAGTTTGCCTCACTTTACTCTTCATCACAGCAGGTTCCAACCAACTAAAGACATCCAACAT
The DNA here is from genome assembly GCA_016801145.1 of Umbra pygmaea. NCBI lineage: Eukaryota > Metazoa > Chordata > Actinopteri > Esociformes > Umbridae > Umbra > Umbra pygmaea. The sequence goes on along the minus strand of JACXGM010018349.1, from coordinate 15,540 downwards.
CGAGATGTCTTTTTTGTATTTTTAGAATACCAAGAAATATAGTTTGTACATTTGTTTTAAAACATGTGAAGGGTCTGGTTGAAAATATTTGATTATAAAGACTGAGCCAACAGCTATCACCCAGATATTATTTCTTTATTTACAGACTCATGGTCCAATATCCAAATATAATTTCTGATTATTATCTGATTGGCTGTGATATCTGATTAAATTCCAGATTTAATGTATTGTTTCATCAGAACTACTTTTGGGAAAATAAAATGTACAGTTTGCCACGTTTTACAGTATAATTGTTTCTTTCATAGAGATTCCTCATTGCTCATTTTGGGATGTCCTCTTGGACCCAGGAGCAGAAAATACTTATATTTACTGGGAAATGTTCCATTATAGCAGTATTGGCATAGTTATAAATCAAGTACTAAATATAAAACCTATTAACAATAGAGACAAAAAAAACATCTGCTTTTGGGGCTAGACTGTTCACAGATCAAATAGATTAGCATTTTCCAAATAGATTAGCAGATTTTATTACTTTAAAATTTAGAATGAGTATTACGATCATATGATGAACACGACAATCTGATGGAATGGGTTTCCCACACCATTTACTCCAGCAAATATGGGGTGATACACTGTGTCCAACTATTTAGACTGATACACAAATCAATCCTCAAGTAGGTTTCTTATAAAATATATCAGAGATCAGAAATTTCAAATGGGCTAGGAACCTACCTCTTAATTTGTTTGAGACGTTTTGTGTTCCTAAAGGTGAAAATAAGCCACATTTTGTGCAGTTATACTCAACATTTCAAAGTTGGCAATCTGCATGCAGCAGTACTGGAAAAGGCAAGAATGTTAACCTATCAAGAGTTATTTGATTTTTAAGACCTATGTTGGTATGCAAAAGGAAATTCATTGAAAATAATCTAACATTACAGTGTAAATAGCCTTTACATCTATGGTGCATAGAATGCACTGTGGTTTAAGAAGGCAGCTCAAAGGATCAGTGAAGGTGCTGGCATTAGGAATCTTCTAAGATCACTTCCAATGTAACCTCAAATCTTCTGAAAACATGTCCTGCTTTGGTACCATATCCCAGTGTTGTGTCGTGAAACAGGGCCTAGTATAATGCATAGGCATTACAAAGGACATATTTCTAAATACAAAACAGGCAGAACCCATAATGTATACAAACAACTTTCCTTTAATTCTGATTGCCAAACATATGAATTAAGGCATATACAGTATAAAAAAGCAATAGCCATTTCAATATTTGAATTGATTACAAAGTAACTTCATATACTGTGTGAATCACACCGATTAGGCAACCAAAATGAAGAGTTTATCCAGAGATGTCAATATGTGTTAACAATGATTGAAGTACTATTCAAGTAATAGAACAACTGCTGGAAAATCTAAAGCAATGTACTATGGTATGAAAATCACAATAGAATCCATTCAAATGATAACAGACTTACATACAATAGTACATCATTTGCATGTAATGCTTTGCTGTGTATCTATACAGAATATATACACCATAATTCTATGTTACTGGAAAAATGTGAAGAATTACTCTCACATAAGACGATACAATCAACAGGTGGTTACAGCCAATCACAGTTTACAAATGTAAGTAGGTAATGCTGAGAGGACCCCTTCATAGTTCTGCACTTCTACTGCAGTTTCCCAATGGAAGAAAACACATTGGAATATTGCACATTTCAGTGAATTCAATCAAATAATTACACTACGATACATGTGCAGATAAGAATTGTAGCATGGCCCTTCAGGGCAGAGACTATGATACTACGGGATTACTAACATGTTCAGACAGGCATCCAAATGCAAAATACTTTAAAGTTACTTAGTACAGATCTCCACCAATATACCGTAATAACACCACTCTGTGACTCTTGTAAAATATTGATTAAACTCCAAATGAAATTGGTTTCTGCCTCCCATAGAGGCAACGAATAAACACCATGGAATTGATGTCTGTATATCTTCTGTTCCTTATGTGAGCCAGTCACATGATTTTACTTCTTCCCTTCATTATCTGTAGAAGCAAAAATCATAAAGAATTTGGTTGATTTCACAATGATTTCATAAAACATTGTGTCACTTCTGACAATGAAGTCTAACTTCCAACATTATTCAATGCTGCATTTAGCCTTGTCAAAATAACATAAAAGGGAATTAACTGGAAACCAAGTTACAAACAATACAGTTAAAGATAAGTGTGCAACACCTAGAGCTCTAAACCTAAAGCTACACAGCTACAGTATACTTAATGTAGTGTTTTTTTCATTACCGTTTACCAGGTAAATTGACTTAGGCCATATCCTTTACAGCAATGACCTGGAAAGCAATTAGTGTTAACTGCCTTGCGTAGAGTAAGACAACAGTATTTTTAACATGCCAGTTTAGATATTTGTTATAGAAACCTTTGTGTTACTGGTCTAACCACTAGGTTAGCTGCTGTCCCATGTACTGTATATAACACTTGTAGTTTGCTATATATTAGACTTGATATGCAAGCCTTCCTCTCAAATCCTGATCTTTATATAAATTGTATGTATTATTGATTGTGATTTGACATAATATTTCTATATTTTAGGTAATGTTTTGTTTACCTTGGAAAATATTGTACTGCCCAGACATGAGTGGATAACTCATTCCAAGATGTGTATGGTGATGAGTGTGAAGGTGCTTGGAAAAGGGAACAAGGTTCCTCGCTTGGTCTGTCTCTCTCTCTCCTTCAGGTGATCCTTTTTCACCAGGCTAGTGAAAAAAGGGGTATTTCTTTAAACTTTAATATTTCTTTGTATTAGATATTGCACACTATTGTCATTAAATCATCCAGATTTCACAGATCACCAATGAAATACAGTTTCCCACAAAGACGAATTTCAAATTCCTATATCTTCTGACCATAAACAGATTTTTTTCATGTTCATTTTATTGACTCCCTGTTGCTTTGCATCTTTAACATTAATTCTGCTAATTTCATCTATACTTACTGCAGGGGATTTGCCGTGGTATGGCAGATTGTGCTGCTGCAGAAGCTCAAGTGCAGTAGAATCATTAGTTGGCTTGCTGCTGACAATACGGCTGTTTTGAGACAAGTGGGACTCCTCTCTGCCAGCCGTTTTCCCATAAAGAGGATAGTGAAAACCTACAGGACAACACATATAGGAAAAACATTTTTCCAGTACATTCATTTACAATGTCCAAAAAAGAAAGAGAAACTATGTTCTCCCCATATAATTGCCATATCATACAACAGATTAATAAACACATAATGATGAAATAAAACCCCCTGAAAAAAAATATTACGTTCTATTGCCAAGGTAATTGTGTATTCTCAAACCATACATACTGTACGTACCTGGATAGTTTTGCACAAGGGTGGGTGACATGACCCTGTAAGAGTTGTTGTTAGGGTCACACATCTGAAGGAATTGGTAGGAATGCTGGTACTGAATGAATGATTGTTGTTGGGGGTTCATTGAAGGTGATACAGCCACCCTGGCACTTTGTGAGTCTTCCAAAATGACCGACACTGGCAGCGGCTCCTCAAGCTTATCATAGTCCTCTATGTCTGATACAGAGGCATCCTGGGCACTGGATTTTTTTAGCTCCATCTTTGTCACTGGCTCATAGGGCATCTCCCAGTCCCTAGACCTGTCAGCGTTTAACTCATCTGAGCACTGGCTAAGATCTTCACTTTTCTGCTCCACATATTTGGATTGATTCAGGCGGGACCAGGATTGGACTTCTGCATGCTAAATTGATGAGGAAAAGTTTTGTTTGTGATGGGTTTGGCTTAATATTTAACTGAATACCAGTAATTCCAGTTTGTGAATTGAAAATTCAATCCACCAAATGCATATTTAATACTGCTATAAACTTTTATTTTACTCCCTCATCTGTCTTCCTAAAACCAAAAGTCAATCTACAGTAAATCTACCTAAACAGCGTTTACCTGGTTTACATACTGCAACAATCAGATGCAACTGACTTTCACATCAGTCTTACACAATAACTTCAAAGACAGAGTGAAAAACTTACATTTGAAAATGACATATTTGAGTCCAGATCTGTCTGATTATTTGGATTCATGGATGATTTTGTTTCATCACTGTCTTTGACAAGACCCTGGTTTTCCCTCACATTGATGACCATCGGCTTCCCTTGGGGTTGAATGGAAAGAGCTTGAATCTGTGGTCGCTCATCCGTTTCTACAAACGAGAGCCCAGGTTTGGAGCAGCACGTTTTAACAGAGTCTGTCCCCTTAGATAATACAGCTGTTGAGGTTATCATGTGTTTAATTTCATCTGGCTCTCTTTTGCCTTGACCTCCTCTCTGCTTGTTGATTTGCTGCTGGTCACAGCACTTGGATGCAATTAAGAGTTTCTGATCCAAATAAAGGCCGCGGGCATACTGGCCATAGTACAAGGACTGGGCTAGTGCTGTTTGCGTTTGTGTCATCGCCATCTGAAGTTGGGACTGTGAACTTGAGTTCATTAAATTGGTCTTCTTTGAATCAATGAATTCTAAGGAAGAGTTTCTCTCTTCACTGTCCTCCTTCGAGTCCTCCTTTTTGCACTTACTGTCTGGAGTGTGGGAGGACTTATGAAAACTTGTTGTGTTTGACTGTCCAGTCTGCATATAATTTTGAAGATAGTAGGGGTCATATCCGTGGTAAAAAGGAGACTGCAGGTCTTTGACAGGATCAGGAGCAATACAAAGAGTTGCCGCAGTCTTGGAATTTGGATTGTTATTTGAGTTAATCTCAGAGATTGAGATGGACCTTGGACTTTTGGATCTTGTGTCTGAGTGAAAGTCCGACCCCCCATCATCACCTGCATCTGATATGTCTGAATAGGCAGGGCTGTTTGTCTTGGTGGTGTTACCATCTCCACTTCCTAGTGAGATACAGTCCATTCTTAATGAGCTACCAATGGAAGGACTAGGGGCGTTGTCCGTGAACGTGTACACTTTGTCTGCCTCGGCCCTGATGATGGCCATTCGACTCTCTTGGGACTCTATCAGACCATTTACCCCATCTTGTTTGCTCAAGTGTTCTTTTAAAAGGCTTCCGGATGGTTCTTTTCCCACCAGCTTTGCGTCCTCTGTCTTTAGTTGAACAGTATCGCCACTGGAGTTTCTTGTCTCTTTATGACGTTTGTCTTTTAATCTCTGTTTCTCTTTTTTCCTGGTCTCTTTGCAAGTGATGATAGTTGCTTTCACCAGACTTGGTTCTACCATAATATTTAACTTTGGCTTTATGGGTTTAAGTAAGAGGTTCTTTGATGCTGTGACACCAACAGCTGCTGGTGGGGAAGACTGCTGGGTGGAGGTCTCAGTTGCATTAGTGGAAAACACAGTGTTGGGGATTGCAATCAGCTTTGGAGGAGCAGGGGCAGGAGCTATAGGCCTGTTGGTCCTGGATTTAGATGAACACTTCTCCACTTTCCCATTGGCTTTTTTTGCTTTATCCCTCACCCCTTTTTTATCGATCAAACCCTCTGCTTCAAGCTTAGGCATCTCCACGGAAGAGTTCCTTTCAGTAACAAGGCAATTTTCCAGCACCACTGTCATGTTCGAGATAATTGGCAAGTTACTCAAGTCATCAATGAGTCCGTCTTTGATCAAGGAATTCCTCCTCATTTTTGAATTTACTGTGGGACTATGGTCACTATTCAGCATTAATCGTCTGTTCTTTGGGGACCCTATTGTAGAAACCTTATAAAGAGAGCTGGGCTTCTTTGATGAGCTATTTGTCATGTCGGAGCAGTCAAATGTTAGGTTACTGAGGGACTCCTCACAGTCAGAAAGTCGGTCCTCACTCTCAGCCTCAAACTCAGGCTTCGGGTCTACTTCTAAGTGTGCGTGTGTCTGGTGGTACCGGAGCCCGTTGATATGCTTGTATTTTTTGTTACAGTTTGGATGGGGACAGTCTATTAATATAGGAGATGTGCATGTCGGATCCATAAAGGTAGGATCTGACTTTCCCTGTGGGGTGGAAGGAGCACTACGGGACTTGGCACGAATCCTCTTCCCATTTCCAATTTTCAGGTCTTCTGTGACTAAAGTCAAATCCAGATCAGCCAGTGGTTTGTTTTTTCTCTTCCCAGATGGGAGGGAGTTTGGCTTGATCTCCTCTACTGTAAAGAAGGGGGGTGTTCTGCAGTTATTGATCAGATTCAGGCTCCCTCTTCGCCCTTTGCTGTGAATACTTCCACCACGGCTTTTATGTGTCAACCCCCGGACCTTGGTCAGACCAGGGTCAGTGCAGGGTTGATCAGTGATGGCCAGTCGCATTCTTTTGCCACGGCCACGACCACCAGCCAGATCCGAGTCACTAGATGGAGACTCACAGAATCTGGAATAATAATTAGGTATATATAGTATATTATACATGTTTCTAAAACCACATATTCAATAATTGTAGTAATAATTGAATACAAGTAAAACAACAGCTAAATAGCCCGGTCTAATTGTGATAAATTCGCTATTTTTAGCTTTTTAAACACATTATTACATTACCTGGGTGGGGCCCATTCATGCTTGGTACAGTCCAAAAGGGTCCCCACATAAGTTCTTTTCCTCCATGTTACATTGACTACAAGAACACCTAAAGAACAGCAAAATAGGAGCAGGTTCTATTATGGAAATATTACAATGTTGTGATTTGAACTATGGCATACGGTTAATGGAGTGGTTGCGTAAAAAACAACCATAATGGTATTGTGAGATCTTTTCATCAAATTACATTACATTAGAATAAGAATCTTGACTATGGATTTTTTTTCTAAGTAGTGTTACCTTACATTATTTTGTACAACAATAATGGAAGGCCATTTTAAAAATAATCCTTTCTTTGATTATTCTGAACCAACTGATAATTGAGTATTAGTTAGCTATTGCACTTTTATTTTCACACCATATACATTAAATTGGTTTCTTTACACGTTTGTAAGAAGTATTTATCCTGTTAGCTGGAAATGTAACTTCGAGAAAAATTGTGATTTCAATGCTGTTCAGTTCTTGAAAGTAAACTCAGAATGCTGGAAACTGCAGACACAAAATACTTTATTGCTGTGACAATTTTAATGGGCTCTGCAACTACGTTTGTAGATGCATTCATCAAAAGCTGTCCCTCAGTTGGGGGGATGTTAAGATGGTGGTCTGCAATTAGCATTCACTTAATCAATATGCACTGGGTGTCTTTGCATCCCTCACACACTAAAGAAGGTGGTGCCGTCTTTCTAGGAAGGTCCCACGGCATATCTTTCTAAATAAGACAGTGCAATCCTTTCCCTTCAAATCTAGGTTTTAGATGAATAATAGGCCTCTTAAATACTGAACACACATCAGATGAATTCCCTCATGGAAAGTTGCACTATTGCATCACCAGAGATCCTTTAACAAAAAAAAACACCTTGATCACAAAAGCCCCTTCTAGCTCACAAATCACTTTAACTCAGTGAGTTGGTAGTGTGCAAAGACAAAACACAAGGCTTAGGCCTACCTTCAATCAGATAATAATACCAGTAATGACCTCTGGTCAATGCAATTATTTATACGATGGCAGAGTAAACTAATGTAAAGTATTATAAAGTCCGTTCTTCATGGTCATTACTGTGTTTTGGGGCTGAACTGTGAGAGAGCTGGGGAAAGGGGTCCTCACCTTCATCAGTTTCATGCCAGACAATGCCTTCCAGATTGACGCTAGTGCCTGGCTGACATGGGCCCAGGAAACATGAGTCTGTGTCTGGCCCTCCATCATGAGTGTTGGTTCCAATGGATCTGGTCCTGACAAGCAGCTGCTTTGAGATGGATGGAACGAAGGGGACATTGGGCACTGGGTCTTGGGTAACAGATGGTGGGGGAGCAGGAACTGTGAACATTGAATTACCCTAGAGGAAGGAGTGGTAAAGTATCACCTCTGACTTTTCAAATTTTAACCTGGATTATTTGGATCTTTGTTTTTGAAAATATCAGCATGGATTGCCATTTCACCTTTTCTAAATGAATTCTCTGAATAACAGAGGGTAAAAAATCATGCAATTCTGTTGTAACTGTGAAAAGATTGCCATTCATTTCTTGTTGATATGTATGTAGTGCTCTACACAATTGTACTTGTAGAAATTTGAATGTTATGCCATTTCATTCAAATGTATGCATAATACACCATTTGAAAAGATAAATCAATGTTTGAGTCTTATTAGAAACGTATAATGGGATGCTCCCTTGACTTGATCATAAGATGCAATGCCACCATCCTCCAGTACTTTCATGTGAATCACTTAACATAAACACATCTCCATTGACAATGAAAGCGTTACCATCATCCATTTCTTTATCCTGGATCACTTGCGCCCATAAAAGCAAACCCAAGCATTCATTGTTAGAGGCAGGCTACAGTATGTGGCATTATAATATACAGCACAGTGAGGGGCTGATAGCCACGATCAGGGTAAAAAAGATGGCTACCATTCACACTCTACTTCCCCTGCTGCTGGCTAAAAAGCATTGACTACTGATGCTCTCATGAAAAAAGATAGGCGATCTCCCTTGTAACAAATCACTTTAAGTCTGTATCAAACAAAATAACCTTCTATGCAGGGAGGGACATGAGGTTTCCCATTGCAAGCAATTCCAGATCAATCACAATAGAATATTTAGTTATAAATATGAATGACTAAATGCTGTACAATTAAGCATGTAAGGATAAAAACAATACATTATGGCCTGACAAAACTTCCCTTCCTTGTGGTTTTCAAAGTTCTACCTTAATAAACAAAATAGAGAACATGCCAATCAAAACAAAACAGTTTAGGTTTGATTGGTCTTATGTTTCATACTGTTATGGCTATGCATTAGTAATATAATGGCTTACCATTGAAACTATACAAAAGCTCACTGGCTGCAGGCTTGCTGGTGTGCTCTGAGTAGAGACATAATTAAATAACGGTGGCAGTGTCCCTGTTATCACATCACTATGAATATATATTTTGTGGGGTTATTGTGACCTGGGCCCTCGAATTGCATTCTTTAATAGCTGTGTGTATTCCGTGCACATACATGATGACTGTTGTGTACCATTTATTAGCCTGCCAGCTCACTGGTGCATACATCTGCAAATATATATTAACCCTATAATAAATGGTATGTGTGTGTCTATGTCTGTGTAGGTGGGGGGTTATATTAGGGCAATTAAGCTGTTAAAATGGTAATCGGTGTGTGTTTTAAACGTGCGCTAAGCTTACCTTTTCTGTTCGCTGTTTCTTTGCTGGTGTGCCAGTGTCGTCAGTGTTTCTCACAACAATAGCGCAACCCTTTATTCCACAATCCAAAGCGCTTTTAGTAATGCCTTCCATTCTGCTTGCTGCACAATGACACGGATTCTCTTTGCTTCCAAGTGTGCACAAATGGTCAGGTATTGAATTGAAGACGGGACTTCTTTGGCCATCATGTTTTTCTTTCCTCGTCCTGACAGCATCCCTCTCCCTTTTACAGACTCTGATTTGATTTTTCCCCTTTTTTTTGCCTTTGGCGCATGAAGCGGTTACATCACTCGTGTTTGGATTGCTGACCGCCTGGCCCAGTGTTGAATTCATTTCAAATGCCTCTCTGGGGCGTCCTTGAGCTTCCAGTCGTTTACCTACGCATATCTCAGCGATACCACATAGCGCGAGGACAGACGACTCGAAATCGTTAGAAGTTTTGCGTCTGCTGATTCTAGCTTTCCGCGATTTCTTGTTGAATTGTCCCTGGATTTGAACGCAGGGAAATTTTAGTCCGTTTGATAAAACGGGTGTGTTTGAAAAAGCGGACAGCTCCTCACAATCCGTCATCGCCCAATTGTCTTCCCCTTTCAAACATCTATTCATCTTCCGTCTTTGTCCATCGCTTCCCAAATCAGCATTCGAATAATTTATGAAATCGCTTACCGCAATCAGCCTGTTTTCACCTAGTCGAACAGTACGAGTCAGGCTACCTATTTATTGTGAAATTGATTTACATAAATTGTAAAAGAATAACGGTGACATCCTCTGACTTCACAAAAGGAAGGAATAGATTTCAAAACCTAAAAAATACTCTTGCATGTCGTCTTTCGTGTATAACGTGTCAGTGGAGTCAATAATGTAAAATCGATATTATACATTTATTGAGTAAATCGAAAATCGAATGTGGGCAATAGTTCTGTTGTAAAAATGGTCTTTCAAAAAATTGCTAGTAATGTATCCCGACGGGATCTCAAACCCTGGTCCCTGCAATTTGTTCTCCAACCCCAAATCCAAGTGGTATTGTGGTTCCTTTTGTAACTACACTGGAAGGAAACAGGAAAAACAAAAAACTAGCAGTAATTACAATTTGCTCAATTAAACCAGTCAACAGTTTTCAGGACAGTGCTTTAATACCAAAGTAGTATGAAAAAAAACAATCAGCCAATTCAGCACCATGGCTACTGGACAGCGCGGCACCCAGCTCATGATGGAGAAGCACTGCACCCAGTTTACAGCTCATAGGTCAGGCACAACTGTACATGGGTTGTCATTGAGCTCTGTGCAGGTTGAATGTATGCTCTTAGACGTCTGCCATAGTTTGCATATGTTCCTTTCCTCATTTGCTAGAAAAAAAACCTATGAGATTGAAATTGAAGATTTTATCAAAACTGCTCAATATCTACCCAGATCTACTATTTATCTCAAAGGATTTTCTCAAAGTATTTTTATACACTAATTTGCTATTTGTTTTCATCTATAATTTCATTATCCAACTGTATCCATAACTCTCTCATGGCAACAATTCACTGTTCAAAAGAGTTTAAGATCACAGCAATCCTTTCTCAGATGCATCAATGACAAGAAAATCTGACCTTTTCCACAATGCTTTTCTAACCAGGACGTAATCTTGCTATATATTACTTACCTGACATCCTTAGTTAGCTTTACAAGATCCAAAGCCACCTGAGTGATTCGCTAGAGCACAATGACTTCCGGACATCCCTGCTGATGATGCCTTGACCATGATGCCTGATTTGTATTGCACACTGGGCTTTTGAATTTCTCCTGACATCAGTGCAGTAGATTATGAAAAATAATGTCACCTCCATTTAAAAGTTTCTGGAATCTTCTGAATTAAACTAAGTTACAGTAATATTTCCCTTGTATTCATCATGGCATTTAATATTTTATTCATCTTGCAGACACCTTTATCCTGAGCAACTGTTCGCCAGTGGGAATTGAACCCACAATCAGTGCTCGAAGTGGGGCGGTACTCACCGGTACGCAGTACCGGCACTTCTACATTTTACTCTAAGCATACCTGCACTTTTTCTTGCGTACCACCAGGTAGCCGGTACTCAATCACACTGACAGAGAAAGCATCAGTGTCAGAGAGATTGGTAATGATCCTAACGTTACATACACTACACTACCCAGAGGGCACTACGTGACATCAGATCTCTTGACGAATCGCGTAAAGGCAAGCCGTCGGCCCACCCTATCACAAGATCGCTTCTCCACGGACGCTAGTTCGAAAAAGCTGTCTGATGTTGGTCTGATGCCTGCGGCTGTCGCCTGACCGTAACAGATTTTTAACTGTTGAAAACCAAGAAACTAAAAAGTTTCTCTAAAAAGAACTCTGTTTTTTTCAAACTAAGGTTAATTAAAACCCTTCACAGCCTCCCGACGTTGGTGAACCGTACATGCTTGGTAGCGTTGGAAAGATGAAGATCAGACGCAGAGAATGTGTGGTGGCTCATCCCTGTGGGCTACACACAGCCGGAGCTATAGCGCCTCAAAAGTAGTTTTTACTAAACACATTACAGACAGGATGTAAAAAGTAGCTGGGATTTCAAAAACATATAGAAATTTAGTAAGAAATGGGTGCAGCATTTTGATGTTGACTTGTTTGTATGGCCTCCAAACTTGGCACACTGGTCCAGGAGCCCCGGGGGCTTGACAATATGCATTAAAAAGCCTTATTCATCATGGTTTACATGCTTTAACACAAAAAATATATATGTTCTTTAGTTTTTTTGGGATAAATATTTAATAAAACAAAATTCAATAATGCAGGTTAGATTTAATTCATCCATGTTGTACCCATGGGTCTGCTGAATCAAAAACCATAAAGCACTTCACTATAGGTCAAAATATGAACTTTCTAGAGGCCAAAAGATCAACTTTGTGCCAGGCGGACCTAAAACTCCATAGACCTTGAAGGTTGATGTGAGTGGAACTGCTAGCATTAATGATGAGTCTGCAGCTACCAACCTTAACGTTACCTTAGTCAATGACACCAACGGCATCAATGTGAGTAAAGAAACACATGCATGGCCTGACTGTTGGTCATGGGACATATACACACACACACAACTTGTTTAAATAAATAAATTTATGTTGTTATAAATAATAATACATTGTTGTTTTACCAGCAATATCTCAAAGTTTTGTTTTTCGCTGTAGTAATCTCAAATGTCATAACCATTTGCCAACGCAAGAGAGTAACGGCACCTTTTTTCCCCACTTCAAGCACTGCCCACAATTGTGACATTACAAACACCATGCTCTTCCAAATGAGGATCATAGGACCATCGCCATTCAGATTATACAATAATGATGGGCCAACCAATTGACAAGAATTCCCTTTTGTCCTGCCAAGCTTTGCATTCAAGCACCTGTCAGACTGCTAATAAATAATAATAATTTTTTTACCTGTCGAAGTCCATCAAACTATTGAATGTAGCTCAACAGTAAAAAGAAAGACAACCTTTAGAATTAGTTTTAAATTGTGCAAGGAAATAATTGTCAATATAGAATTAATTTAGGTCAGTGGCGAGCATAGATTGTATAATTAATGGATGGAGCCATGTGTGACGTCACCCATTGGTTTGTTAAAATCTGATTTGGGTCACCGAATTTCCTGTTACGGGCGCAGACATCTTGGTTGTGGATGTGATGATTTTAGACACGAGGGAGGAGTGAGGGAGGAACCATAGACTTTTGGGGGGTATCTGGGTGGTATCTAACTCTATGATCTTACTGTGACGCTAGCTGAGAGTTGGCAACGCTGTTTTCACTCTACGTTACACAGGCAATCTGGGTGCAACTGCTGCTGAAAGCTAGCTCTACATAACTCGAGGTAAGATTTAACTTTGCTAGGTTTTAAATATATATTTGCACCATAGCTACAACATCTTACTTACAAGTGGAGTCACCTTGTAAAGTAAATGTATCTGAAGTTACCATGTAACTTCTGTAACGTTAGCTTGCCACTCATGGTAAGGTAAAACATGCTCACGTTAATTTTCTGCAAATCGAAGTGCAAAAAACAAAAAGGTCAATACTTGTCATTATCTAACGCTAACTATTGGCAAAAGTATAATCAAGTTTCTTAGAACTTTTGGTTAACTGTAATAACCACAATGGTCTTGCTACTGTCCGCGCCATCAGTCCATCGCAGGAATGAATGACGTCAACCTCGTCGCAGGAATGAAGGACCTGCATCACCATACCTGCAGTATCCAAGCATGAAGTTCATCTTCTCTGGCATCACCCGGAGATGCAGGTGGAGGAGTGTTGCCAATCCAGGGAAGATCGACAAGGCTTGCAGGTTTGTGAACAGTGTTGTGGCTACATATGTTAATTGTTTAAGTGGCAGCTTTGTTAAATACCCTCAACTAAGGTTTGACACTCCTGGGCTTTTTTACACGATGGAGTTCATTTCACCACTAAGGAAAATTATATATTTTTCTGATATTTTTGGCAGAATCTATTAAAGTTCAACTTCAACAAGGGTGAAATGTTAATGTCTTGTTGTTCCCTTTTGAAGTTTTAATGTTGATTTTTCTTTTTGCCCCAAAGCCCACAGTATCATGCCTTATGTGATGAGTGTCATAAAAATAGTATAATTTATTTAACAACTATAGCCATAACACTGTTCATCTTACCAGCTCTGCTCTGCTCTTCCTTGTTCCCTACACCAGTGGTCCTCAAACCCTTCTATGGAGGGCCTAGTGTATGCTGGTTTTTGGTCTTTCCCTTTGATTAGAGCATTAGTAGGACCTAGACTGCCAGGTGAGGGAAGATCCTAATCAATTAGTGAGCTAGTCCATCAGGCTTGTACAAGGTAAAAGCGAAAACCTGCATACACTAGGCCCTCCATGGAAGGGTTTGAGGACCACTGCCCTACACCCTCTATTAAATGTTTTTTCCTCCCTTACCACCCCAGACTTACCACAACCATGGTCTTTGACACACTCTCTTTCCCCCTGTCGGAGGTAGTTGTAAAACATTGTAAATTTTGTAAAAGATATTGTTAATAGTTTAAAACATCAGCGTTCTTCATTATTATAGTTACTATCAGTGTGCTGTTCCAAGAGCATCACATACTTATGCTTGTTACTGGGACCAATTTACATTTTTGCACTTAGCCAGCTTGCCTTTTGTCCCTTTCATATTGTCCAAGTAAACCAAGAAACTGTTAAAATAAATACACTTCAGAAAGTAATTTTTCACCAGAATGTGAGCATTCAACATATGAAATGTCTCTCACACACACACACACAACAACTCATTATGAATAATTGCTCCTGGACTATATAATACCTAAACACTATGCTCACTTTTATTGTAATGGCAGCTTTTATTTCTTTACCCACACATTTGGACTTGACTGAACAGTGCTTCACAAGTGCTTTAAGCTGTATATGTGAAGCTATATTTTTATATTCTGGTTTGTAATGTCAACCAGTTCTACTATAATTAACAAATGTGGCACTAGAGATTCAACTACCTCTTTATTATACAGACAGTGAAGTTTTCCTTTACCTTGACTCATAGCTGTGTTGTGTTTAGAATTTACACTGAATTGTAAAAGGTGAACTACATTAATTTACTTAAAAAAAATTTGTTTGAAGTTAATGCCCATTTCAATGTGAAATTATGGTCTTTAAAGCTACATTTGTTGTTTTTCCTGAAATATAGGAACATAAACAATATTGTAGTCATACAAGAAGACTTTGGTCATTTGATAGAATTTGTAAATGATTAAGTGTCTATTTTGTCTTTAATCAACATTAATATAATATCTTAAATGTTACCATACTTGCATGTTGACAAAGAAAGATCAGGAGAATGTAGTTTCTGTCTTTATCACCATTGTAGTAGGGAGTAAAAAGGATACAATTTATGTGCACTTATGAAGTTGAAGCATTAATAATTAATGTATTTCCTTTTCTCCCATTGCAATAGTCTGGGTTAGGAACGGAGAAATGCTTAATAAATGCCTATAGAGGATTTATAGAATAGACGTGGTTGTGTAATGATCACTCCAATGTATAAAGAAAACAATGTTTAATTTAACACATGTATGAAATGTTCATGGGACAGGCACAGAATAATCCAAAAAACAATGCAGATGTCAGACCGGAATAGCATGTATGGCAAAGGCACATATAGGGAAATCCACAGGCAGAATACTTCAAACAATGCAGGGGTCAAAACGGAATAGCAGGTA
>JACXGM010018348.1:0-19108 GCA_016801145.1 Umbra pygmaea | reverse complement strand
GTACTCTGTAATGCTCTAGGTGAGGATGTCCTAGGGAGGCTCTGCTGACTGTAGCTGGGACACTGTTGTTTTGGAGGCTGATCCCAGGGCTCAGACAGATGAGGGTATCCCACTTTGCTTGGGTATAAGTGTTGTCATCAACAGTAAACTAAACAAGAGAAAAAATGATTTAATAACAAGTGCACTGGTTGTTGTTAAGTAAACTGGATCTTAAAGACTGTGGGAGAAGTGCAATGTTAACCATGTACATCTTTTGTGTCTGTATGAATTATTCATAAGTGGAAATGGTAGATAAATCTGACGTTTAAGTACCTTGGAGTCCATTCTGGAGACAGAGGCTCTGCGTCTAAAATGGGGAGGCTGAAAATCCAGTCTCTGAAGAATCCAGTTCTTGTCTGAAGGTGCTGCCTTTTTTGCATTGGTGTACTGGGTCCTCAGTGTCTTCCACCTGGCCTGAAGCTCCCCACAAAATTATTAGTTACAGCATGGAGTTGAAAAAGTGATTTTAGAAGGAAAGAACACAAATACTAGCTAGTTACTTAGCATCCACGGAAGCCAGAACACTGTAAACAAAGTCAGCTATAAAAATGGACATCTCATAGTGTATGTAGTAACTTCCCTGAATATAGATCACGACTGAAAGAGTATCATTTGAGGTAGAGAAGATAAACGATTATCACGCTGTCATTTTGACTATTCTATATCGTTTCCATTGCTTGACAGCCACAGAGCAGTTTTTTTATGCAAATTACACTAGCTGACTAGCTGGCCAATTATCATGTTCACATTTTAAATGAGTAGTAATAAATAACCGCGTCATGTCTCCTTTCTGTATTAGTAACCAGCCTTCCCTCCCCAATGTATATTTAATTAGCTAATGCAGATAATGTTTTCGATGCAAATTACAGACTAGCTGGCAAATTATTATGTTCAAATGTTAAATGAGTAGTAATAAAAAGAATTGCGTCATGTCTCATTTCTGTATTATTAATCAGCCTTCTATTCCCTCCAAGTTATATTTAACTAGCTAATGTAGATAACGTTACGTAACTATTAACTATGCAAAAACAAAGCTGCAAGTTAAATTAGTGAATCAAAACTAACCTGTAAAGTACAGATGAAGTCCAATCTGCTGTCAATTAACTCGTTTGATGAACAGCTTTGTCACGTTACATATGTTGCTACCGGAAAACACATTCTTCTTTCCTTTCGCTTCAAGACGTTCTTCCGTCCCCCTGGTCCTTCTTCCCTACTTTCGTTGACCTTTTTCCCCGCACTTTCTGATTGGCTTAGAGTTAGCAACTAGCGCCTGGCGTCTCGTAGCGATTCAACATGTTGAATCGCCTGGAATCTCTAGACGCTAGTCGCTATCAGTGGGTGGTGGGGATTAACACAGCAGGTAGCGAGATAGTGATCGGACGTAAACTGGTCGCTAACCCTAAAATCGCCAGGAGTTGCCGCAGTGAGCAGCCTCCATTAGAAATTAACGGCTGCATGCTAATCAACAGAACTAAGAGTTCTCAGCCTGTACCCTATCTAGCAACTACCCAACTGGAGGAGCTGTACAAATAAAGGGA
Source organism: Umbra pygmaea (assembly GCA_016801145.1). Lineage (NCBI taxonomy): Eukaryota > Metazoa > Chordata > Actinopteri > Esociformes > Umbridae > Umbra > Umbra pygmaea. Next base: position 17,531 of record JACXGM010018348.1, on the reverse strand, counting down.
CACTACACGAAAGTAAACAGAAAACACTAACTGAATTGCATTGATAATTAACTGAAATACAAAAAAACTGAACACATCTGTATACACACAACTTAACTGTTATGTACGTGAGTCCAGTGTCTCAGTTCATATGTCCATTCCAATCCCACCCTGGGCTGGAATGTGACAGCAGCTCCGCTACTCCATGGACAGATGCAGGATGGTGAGGGACACGCACATGGTTTATCCAACCACATGTCGCCCAGCTTCCAATTCTTTTCACACTATTCATCCAACAAGCCTTTAGTCAGATCATGTATGGGATGATTACATTCACAAACTACACTCCCATTAATTTACAGGCGCCCGATCTGCGCACAAGGAGTTGTTGGAGAGCGAAGTGGCAAGGTAGACGATTTGGCTTATCCAACCTAAATCCCTGGCAGCACAGTTCCAAATTGCGCTGCCTTGTGCAGGAGGCCCGGGGAAAGTCAGAGAACCCATAATCCAGGTGGAACCACTGACTTTCATGACGTAGACTGTCAATTGGAATTTAATGTATTTATTCTATTAAGTTCCTGCTTCATTCCATACATTCTATAGAGATTCAAATTTCCTTTGGGGCAAACAGAAATACTGTACATCTTTTTCCACTTCAATTATGAGTATTTTCATTGTCCATCATCCACGTTTTACCCTAGAGATATTGGTGTGTCAACTGAAGACATGCAGCATCTGCCAAAAAACGTCACTGAATATTTGTCAGATAAATGCAAAACCAAAGAGCTCACAGAGTTAAAATTAACTATAGTAATAGCAAAATATGTTTTTATAAATTTTTTCATTTTGTATTTTTTTTACCAGCTTGGCCGTTGGTGAGTTACCATCATTTGGATCTCTTTGTGAGTCAATATACCCGATCTGCCCCTTAAAACCAATGTATTACTCATTATTTTGATTCAAAAGAAAGAATGAACATGCGGTTCAGCCATCAAGGATTTAATCTTGGCATGTCAGGAAGCTTTGACGGTGCCATTGGATGTGACATAACGCGAGTAATATAGGGGTATAATTTATATCAAAGTGAAAATTCTTTCACAGCAGACATTAGATGGCATGCCAGATGCTCAATCGCTGTAGAATAGCTTTAGTGTTAGCCCGGTAAATGACTAAATTACTTAACATTGAATAGATTGTAATGTAAAATAAAAGGCTAAAATCTTTGTTCAAAACATTGGGAGTTGTAAGCAATGTCTGTGACTCCTCCTCAAAAGCTACTAAGATGGAGAATAATTACAGTAACAGAAACTTGCTTTTCTAAATCCACACATACACACACTGTCAGTGTTCTTCCCAGGGGGAAGTGTATACTCTATGCACAGTTGTAAAGAATGACTAATTCTAGGGACATATTGCCTTTGTCTACAATCAAGCAAATTATCGATTACTTGAATGAGAAAATGTCTGTACAATTGATTACCGTGTTGGTTCTTGTCACTAAAGTACATTATTACCTTGCTTTTAGCTTGTAAGAGTAACTCTGCAGAAACTAGGATATGACATGCCCAACATAAGCATGGTTAAGAACTTTTGCATACCTCTAGTATCCCCGTGGGAGAGACTAATAGAGAGATCGTTTGAGCCATAAAGAAACTGGTAAATTTGTAACAGTTAAGTCTGGATTTACTGCTCATGATGAGCAGCGAGCAACATTTCCTTAACTTAATGAGCCCTGAGTCAGGTAATGGCGGGAAGCCTGAAAATCAACCCAAATTAATTTTGATTCCAGGGCACAGATCAAACCTAATCCCAAACCTAATCAAGTTTCTCCAAAGTATGACAGTGGGCCTTTTATAGATTTCCTATGAGCTGCACTACCCGGTACGATGAGGACGATGAAGACATATGGCATTTTTGTGCCCTTTCTGCTCTCCTCAGTGGCTAATGTCTGGTTCTCATTGAAAGTCTAGGCAGATGAGTCACTCAATGCATTCTGATGCATTCCTCTGTCGACTTCATTCGGTGCATTTAGACAAGACTGGATTGAATGGTTAGTCTGTTTAGTAGTGGCCAATAGAGCCACGGGTTGGCAATATGAAAGGAGGCTGACAACAATTTGCGCTGTAGAGAACAAATGTTGAATTCTAAGTCGTCTTTTTAATTAGCTGTACTGTAGGTATACTCTAAAGGCTTTATTCTAATGTTTATGATGAGGCAATTTGTGGTAGGATGTGGTAATCCATCATTATGCTTCTGAGTCTTATGAAGCATTGTACGCTCTCAACACCAGTCTATACATTCCTCCTGGGGACCTCTGGGAACTTTAGTCACTTTTATCTTGCTACTTACCTACTGTACCTCTACTTGTCTGTGCTTCTTACTTACCTTTCTGAAGAAATAAAAAATAAATAAATAAATTTGATCTAAAACATATTGCATATGCCTTAAATCTAGTTGTCACTGCATCCATATATTTATTAACCCCTGGTGATCAGCAGACATCTCTATTAGAAAGAAATGTGCATTCGAGGAGATTCTGCCTGATAAGCAGGGAAAGAGGTCCTATCATGACATTCCACAGAGTTCATATAATTGCACCATACGCATAAAGGGGGTATATTTATGCACATAATAATAGATGCAAGTCATTTTCAGAGGTCTGTGTCAAAATCAGGGACAGGTTTCTGACAGCGATTAGGTATGCCTGGGTGGGTTTTGCAGTCCTCCATCTGTATGCATTGATAAAACAAAGATAATGTAATGTAGCAAGGAAGGTATACTCCCCACCAAGGTTAGGCTACACTAGGCCAGGATAATTGCTGAGTGTGGATAGAGTTCATATTTTGAGGAAGGTTTAGCGGGGTGGTCTTTTTATGATCAGTGACGTTTGAAATTAAATTTAAATATATGTAATGTCTATTTTGTAAGGCATTTTTATGTATATAGCTCAGCTGGTTCTGGCAGAGGTGACAGGGGCGGTGCCACTTCCTCCGCAATGGCAGGCAGTTCAGCTGGTTCTGGAGTCGGAGGTGTGGCCTCTGACACAGGCATGAAAGGCGGGGCCTCAGGCTTTGGTGTGTAAGGCAGCTCCCCCAGCGATGACATCCTGTACAGCTCTCTCAGTGGATAAGCTTGATCCCCGATCGAGGACGTTATAGGAATCTCTCCCACCCAAGATAATAATGACAGCTCCCTGGATATTGAACACGCAGGTTAGCCAAGCTGGTGTGAGTGACGACCCCTCGAAATTTGGTGTCTGAAAACCCTGCCCACCCTTTGCACCCTCCAACAGGTGAAGTAACAGGGTTTACAGGCACCATCCTTCCATAATCACCATCTTGTCCCCCCAAAAAATGCCTTCTTCTCCAGGCGTTGTTCCCTCTTTTCGTGTGTATGTTTTTGCCTCAATCTATATCGCGGCTTCCTTAGTTTTGGTGGGTTATTCTGTAATATTGTCTGGGGCAGGGCCAATGACAATATACAAGATGGACGGAGCCTTGCCCTTCATTCCTATGTAGAGAAAGTGAAGTCAATTAGAAACACTTTTTCGGTGATAGCCGAGCATAATGCACAGCCTCAAGATGAGCGTGACAATGTAGATATGACGTGAGCAACGTCTTTAAAAGTCATACATCTTATTTTAGCTGTGCCAAGAGAAATCTGAATCATACCAAATCTTGCCTCATGCAGAGGAAGGATAGTGTGAGTAGGAGTTGTCCATGAGTGTAGGAGCAGAAGCAACTTTTGGTAAGTATTCTGATTCATTATTTTGTGATGCCTCCACGTCCCCCCGATTGCCTGTGAGTTTTACCTGGATTATACGGTAATTTCTCTACTCTGCGACAGTAAGTTGCGTGGTTATGACGCAACAGTTAGCATATTTTCACAAAAACAGCTGCTACGGGGCCATAACGTGAGATACAACGTAATGGAGATTTTTATACATTGTCCTGTTTCTTAAGAAATAAACAATTGACAAATCGATTCTTTCAACGCTTTAGATGTAAATTTATTCGCTGTCTAAGTGACCCCTAAAATGAATGGAATGCTAATTTAAGGTGATAGCCAGGTAGCATCAGAATCCACCGAGAGCTGCTTCAACTTCCGGGTGTAAGCCTACCCTCTTGGGTAAGGCAGGAGGCAAATGCGGATATACAATGGCTATACAATGTTTAATGTCAAAAACTCTAGCAAGAGCTCGTAATAATATGGCAGTAAGGTAGCGAACTACATAAGTGGTTAACATGAAATACACTAAAATGCTGCTCACCCGCAGGCAGACTGCTCACCAGCCAACTCTGCTGCCACTGGTCCGCCCATGTCCCGACAGCTCTTTGCTATCTGGGGCATCTTGACACCTCACCATTACACTGCTATGCAGAACAGGGTTATTCTAAATAGGGGCTCATTAATGTTTTGTATAAATTATACTATAAAGGTTTGGGAATATGAACAGTAGTAAAGTGGGGAACAAAATTAAAGGGGGAAGCAATTAGAACATCATTTAGTCATCAAATATATTTTAGACATAGTAATGTTGTCATTAGCTACAGCAAAGTCAATCAAAAATAAGCTAGCAATGCAAATATTAGCTAGGTGAAATTTGATGAACTCCCCTCAATTTTAGTTGGATACTATAGCAAGCTAAAATGACACAGCTTCATGAATCAATCTGATGACATTAAAATTATGACAAAGGGGATATACCAGTGCTGCCCAACCCTGTTCCTGGAGATCTACCATCCTGTAAGGTTTCACTTCAACCATCATTTAGCACACCTGATTCTAATAATTAGCCAAAGGAAAACTAAAATATGTTGCCCACAACAAGGGTTGGAGAGAACATACAAGGAGGTAGATCTCCAGGAATAGGGTTGGGCAGCTCTGGGTTATACTGATAAACATTTGCCGTTTTCAAATCGTGTTTTCAACAAAACCTTCATCAGCATCATTAAAGATGCATTAGATAGAATGCTAATAAAATGGAATTATCAAAAATTAGAAAAAAAAAATAAAAAAAATATTAACTCTCCACAGCTGCCTCTACATTTCAGCAAATCAACGACCATCACTGAAGTTCAAAAGAAAAGCCTTTAAACAGCAAACAATTTGCTGGCATAATATGTTTCTTTACAGGAAGAGTGTATTTCTCAGCCCTAAATCACATGAAATACGTTCTGAGGGAACTATTTTGTAAAACCGAAAAATGTCCAATATGAACGTATGAGAGGGTCAATTACGTTTGTAGGGAACTAAATTGAACACTTGAATAACGTTCAATATGAACATTAGAAGATCATGACGTAGCATGTAAATAGCATAGTTTTTGCTAGGGCGGAGGTCGGGGATGGTGCACGGGCGTATAAATCCGCGACTTGCGTGCCAGTGTTCGCAAGTTCAAATCCAGACCAGAACTTTTTGTGTTTTGTTCTACAGACACGCGATTGTCGGTTTTTGTAATGTTAACCCTAACCTTAATTCTAACCTTAACCTCAGTAACGTCATATCTAACCTTAACCGTTAGTAACCTCATGCCTAACCTTAACTGTTAGTATCCTCCATCCTAACCTTAAATGTGAATGTTGCAATATAATTTTGAACGCTATGGAATGTATGGAATGGAATGTTCTCGCATAAATCCGGTAAACGAAATGTACCGGAGCGACGTAATTCAAGTACAAATATAGCCTAATAACAAAACGTGCAGTTCAAACGTAAAAACACAAATAGGTTGGCATAGAACGTAATTTAGGTTTTCAAAATTGTTTCCTGAGAACGTAATTTGGGATAAATTCTGAGATTTACGGTTGATATTTCTTTGTGAAGCCCAGGTTCTCCTATTACTGTAATTATCTTTATTAATGAATATTTATTAAATACAGAAAGAGTTAGAATTCCTCCACATGTCCTTTTCCCACTGAGATTGATTTCTTCATTTAACAGATTCCCAGTGAGTTCCTTTGTTGAAGGTTAATCCCCCTAATGAGAATTGATGTTTCCTGTCTGAGAGGGAATTTTTTGATTGGTCAAATTGTCTAACTTTGCCATTCCCGATCAGTAAATTATAAGTGTTAACAACTCTAATTTAAAATAACTTAAAAATGACTCCCTCTTGTTGTTTTATGATTATGATCAATGCTAAACATGCAGTTTTCACTATCCTGAAAGCTCAACTGAAAAGTTCTCGAAAACAGCCTAAGACCAACAGTTAGTTTACTCCAAAAACAATTGCAAATGAAGCCAATAGTGAAAATGGTGTGTGATGTTCCACATCAAATCTACTATTAGTCACTCATGCTTTTAGCCAATGTGATACTGTGGCACTTCAGGAGGTTCCCTATGGAGATATCAAGGAATGTCCTAAACTACTGAAATACACCTTAACCTGATTGGATTTGGAGAGAGCATTCCCAATGCCATTCCCAAAGTCCCAGGGCAGTGAAGTGGACATCTCCCCTGTGTAAGGTGCTCTCTTTCTGACGGGATGTTAAATGAGTGTCCTGAATCTCTGTGGTCATTAAAAATACCATGGCACTCATAAGAGTAGGGCGTCAACTCCAGTGTCATGGCCATTGTAAATTCCCAACCAGGCCTCATTTCAATCATGGCCATCTAATATTCACCCTCATTCCTAATTGTCATATAAAACTATCCACCTAACAGCTTAAATGTGGTGAGCGTTCTGGTGCAAAATGCCTGCCGTGCACCACCCAAGTGGGTGCAACATATGGGTGGCGTATGAGGTGAGGTTTGCCCCTCACTATTTAAAGGGCTTTGAAAAGAGTGATTTAAGTTCAAATAATTATTAATTTGAAAAACAGTTTGCTCATTTGCTTAGAGCACAGCCTTACAATACGATTACACTGGGACTCTGAACTTCTGAGACCCCATGGTGGGCAGAATTTCTGTAGGCTGTCAATCATAAACTGGTGGGGAGGGGGCTGACTGTTTCTACTTTGATCAGAAGGCCCCATGATAGTTGAACCATAGTATTAGATTTTTAGACCAGTCATTCATTTTGATAGCCATGAACATGTGGTCACAACACTCAGTTTCCCAACTTGTGTATGTGAGCTGTACTTTATAGTTCAAAACATTGCTCATTGATACTGATGGCACTTTCCATAAAATCTATTCATAAATCTTCATACGGAACCCACAGAGGACAGTTCCCACTACAACTACAATAGAGAAAGAACACACTCTATAACAAATCAATATAATACCAATAATAGTGGGGCAGAGCTTTGACTACATTGGGAACTGTAGCCCATTTGTAATGTGTTTGCAGGGTGTGGAGATAACGGAGACCAATGCAAGGTGTTAATTATAGCAAACAGTTTTTAATACCGATAAACCTTGACAGAAATAAACAGACTGCGAGGAGTCTAAAATCAAGTTAATACGTAGGACATAAAAAACACTTACACCTACACATCACATAAGTACAATGAGCAACAACCTGACTACACAAACACCAGAACTAAATACACTAGAACTGAATACACAGAACTAGTAAATGAATAGGCTACAGCTGTGGCTAGTGGACTGTGAATGAAGGCAATCGATAGGTGCAAACACTGAATGGAATGATTCTGTAAACAGTCCGGTTGAAAAAGTACATAAAACATGGAATGGGCTCAAAAACGGTCTTGAAGCCTGAACTCACGAAAAAAAATTGATTGTTTTCCAGTCCCACTGGATTTCTACTTGTCATTGTTTTTTTACGCTGTGCACAAATGATCTCACGTGGTCTGTGCTTCTGTACTCTCAATGTCGATATCGGAAAACAGGCCTGCGCACAAAAGAGACAGAGCTAAATGAACCAGCCACACATGTAGTTGCTACTCGCCAACTAGCCATGCCACCATACATGTTAACGTTAGTCTACTAAGTCGCGTGCCAGCTACTGGTAGTCAGCCAAATATAAGCTATAGGCCTGTTATGTGAATTGGATTGTTCATTGTAGATGATACAGTTTTCTGCTTTAAAAATCGATCTAATTATTAGCAATGAATTTAATAGATGTGTTAAATGACTTCTTTGCTAGATTCAGAGCATTGGTGAAGAAGTATCCTTGCTTTTAAGACATTTTAACTGTAGTTGCCACATAATCTGTGTAATATTTACATGATTATCAATTATAAACTTTGGGGGAATTGGGAATGTTATAACCATAGAAATGGAATATATATAGAAGTGCCATACCAATGCAAATAGCTATAGCTGAATGGTCAGAGCGGCAGCCATTTTTAAGTGTACCATTCCAGTGTAAACGGCCTACTTCCGCATCTAACCGATTTGCGGCAAGTCGCGGACTCACTATTTAGTTTTGCAGCAGCAACAGAGTAGCTGCGCTAACATATATCCATGGCCTAACAGTAGGTGGCGGTGTATGCACCTTTCAGATGGTTGCAATCTGCCATTATATCAAAGAAGAAGATCGACATAGCCTGTCTTGCTGTGAAGAAGAATTTGCTAGTACTACGGTCGTGTCTAACGTTGCATTCTTAGACTCTGAGGCTGTTTCTCAAAACCAAGAATGCAAAGAACAGACTTGTGTTCTTGGGGAGAACGCTCTTGCTAGTTGTTCTTGGAAGAATGAACTCAAGGTGACGAGCACATAACGCTGCTGGTTGTTTGAGACGACGTGTTCTTGCTGGTATTGCGCAATAATACCACCTCACGGACGCCGTCTGCAGTACACAAACACGACAATTGACAGCCAGGCTTATTCAGAACGACCATATGCTATTTTAGCGTTTGTCTCTGACTATGTTTGTACATTATCTTATAAAGTTGACTAAATCAGCACTTAACTTCAATAATAGTGGCAAACAGTGTGATCAAGTAGATTTAAATGTTAAGGTACAAAACAGGGTTGGCTCGCTAGCTATCTTACACCCGCAGGCTCTTATGGAGATTCTCACTTCCGAAAAACGTTTAAGCATATTTTCGATTTGCCAGAAATATTCTTAAAAAAGCCAATATTTGAAATCTACACAGTTGATTTCTCTCATCAAATGTTCTCAGAATTTTATTTAGTAATGAAATATTGTACGAAATTTTAGAAAAACGATTTGCTATTGAACTGCGTCTCTGCTTCCTGGTCCTTCGTCGAATGTTTTTTTTTTACTGAAACTCTCAAGCGGCACACTTTACAGCCCCACTGACGCATGTTGTTACCATTACAACTAACAACATTCGCAATTTTTTTGTGTACTAATCGAATGACCAAGCAAAACAGTTCAATAAGGCTTCTATATATATTCAATTTCTATGGTTATAACATAAGGTATAGTAGGCTGTAGTACTACATCTATATAACTATATGCTATAGTAATTTTCTATAGCACAATATGTTATTTATATTCTCATTGCTGGCTTATTGTAGTGTAGAGCAATGAGTGAGTGACCTTCAAGTTGCCATAAACCTCTTTTGTCCTCTACTAGTTTAAAGATTCTGCCAGGTAGGATAAATGCTATTAAGATGAGTTGGAAATCTTTCAGTCCAGAGAAGGTTTGCAGAGTACATGACTCTCAGTTTATGCTACCTTTCCCTCTTCTCAATGACACACATCTAACATGTTACAACATAATAGTCTATGAATATTTACATTTTAGCCATTTAGCTGACACTTATCCAAAGCTTCTACAGTAAATATTGGAATATCCCCTGGAGCAACTAAGGGTAATGTTTCTGGCCCAAGGGGACAACATCATTTGGCCTTCTCATGAATCAAACTGGCACCTGCACAGAAAAACATGGAGCATTGCATTGTCAGATTTACTTAAAAATATTATGTGTGATTTACACAAATATGTTGTGTTTGTGTAAATCACACATAATATTTTTACGTAAACCTGACAATGCAACGCTCCATTTTTTTCAGTGTGCCAATTTTGTTTTCTGATTAACTTTTTTATTTTTTGCACATTCTCCACCAACAACATTAATAGGGAAGGCAAGATGTTGAGGCAGGTTTTTAGGAGCACCATCTACTCTCTTAGATAAACAGAGTGCATGGCGTGTTGTAGTGGGTTTAGGATATATAGGTAATGATTTGGTTGGAAGCTGTTTATCAGTGTTTGCAAATAGAGTGCGAGTAAAACTGGCTCTCATCAATTAAGTAATTCAACTAAACCTGCCCCTTGGTTGCATCATTCCTCTATAGATAATTTACAGGGATTAGCTGGAATCTGATGATAGCCTAGCTGCTCCTGCTGAGTTTATTCAGAATTCACTGCACCGTAGATGCATGTCTATTTTCATCCCAGTATGAGATGGTTGGTCAGGTCCAAAGAGATCAGGCTGGAGAATGTGCATTTAAATGCTCAATGTTTTGTTGGTGTCATGTGGGTTGTTAGCACTTTAAAATAGACAATGTGTTGGGCTTTGAGAGGCGGTCGAAACATGAGTACAGGCTGAGTAGCTTAAAGTGGGCCAACTTTATTAGAATGTGTGGTCTTTTGACAATGTGTATTTAAAAATGGCTATTTATTGGAGAGTGAAGTGTGCAGTGAGTTTAAAATGCTACATTTTGGTCTAAAACACTGCTTTCAGAACATGTCACTGCTGAAGCATCAGTTAGACTTCAGCCCACTACTCTTTTAGGAAAAACACCATCATTGTCTTTACCAATAACAGCAGAAATTCAGCAGTAATGTATTGGAAAAAAGTTAATGTTCTACTGCATGCTCTCGGTATTGAATGCACTGTGTTACTTTCTAGTGTAGTATTACACTCACAGCCAGCATACCGATACTTTGGTCAAGTTAAAGAGATTGCAGTGATTTAGTAGCGTGCCTTACATGTTAATCATGCCATCTTATGAATCGGTACATCCAATAAAGATCATTTTGTTGAAGTTGTCTTTCTGGGTCTGGACTGTAGCAATTACACAACTGGGCAGTGCTGTGCTACTCTGCTAAATCCAGTACACGTCCCACCTCTCAACTGGTTCCAGACAGATTTATTACAAGGGTATACTGGGGTTCTTGGAACCGATGGTGTGTTTCACCAAACCAAAGTGTGTTTCACTTGCTGACTTGACCAAATCGATTTCCAGCAATGGGAATGTCAATAATTAAACACTGGGTTGGCCTGAGAATGTCTAGCTTCCCAGCATGTGTCCTAGGGCTGATTAGCAGTGGCGTATTTGATCTTCAAGGCCGGAGCTGGCCAACCTCGTCAATCTTTTATGTGGGTTTTCAATGTGGGCTGCTGGGGCAAGGATCGAGAATCCCACTCTATGAAGTCGCTCTATTTTCTTTCTCTCTCTTCTCTGTCTCACTTTTTTGGTTGAGGATGGCAGACTGGCGATAAAAGGTTTGAACTTGTTATCCTATAGTACTCAGTTACCTGAAGGTGACTGTAAGGTGAATGTATTTCTGCCATGGGCAATCTCAGAGCAACACATACACACGTCCAAACCTATTTACAGAGATAAAGGCAAACGCATGCTTCCATTCTGCATTCTGCATGGGCGCACGCAAGAGTTACATACCCATACATCTCAATCAGTTCAGCTCACTGACCAGTGATCAGAGAATCGAATCCTGAATACCAGTTCAGTGGGGATAGTCTTCACTCCCTAGCTCTTAAACTACCATCTTCTCATCAGGCCGAGCTATCTCTACTAACACTCTGTCAAGGTTATTTCAAGTATGCATACATTTCCCACTTCAGCCAGTTACCTTACAATGGAATTATTTTTAAATTGCAGGTGGTGTTGGAGTGCTTAAAGGGAGAACATGTCCCACATAGTGAAATAAACATATTCTGTACATGCTAAATCCAAATTCATTTTAGATTTACCTGTTTTTTTTCTTATAAATAACCTGATATTTACGATTGAACTGAAAACTAGAGAGAAAGCAAGAAAGAGAATATTGCTTTCCTCTTCTTGGCCTTGAGAAGTGGTCTGCAAAGAAGGGATGACACTTATCCATTGACCCTAAAGCAGACAGATCCTCTGACTGGCCAAATGAAACCATAATGGAGAACGAAGGAGGAGAGAGAGGGGCCTCGTCCTGCACTGATACAACCTGGATACAACCATTTCAGTCTCTCCATCTCTGTATCTATGAAGGGCTTTTGCTCCAGTGTGTCTAATAGGAATCTGTTGACTTTGTCTGGGGAAGCATTACAGATCCACATGCATGGCCACTTCATTAGAGACACCTTCCTAGTATCGGGTTGGATCCCCTTTTGCCTTCAGAAATACCTGATAGATTTTGGTCCATATTGAGATAATTACATCATGCAGTTGCTGCAGATTTGTCGGCTGCACATCTATGATGTGAATCTCGTGTTCCACCACATCCCAAACTTGCTTGATTAAATTGAAATCTGGTGACTGTGGTGGCCATTTGAGTACAGTGAACTCCAGTTTGAGGTGATGTGAGCTTTGTGACGTGGCGCATTATCCTGCTGGAAGGAGCCATTAGAAGAGGGGTACAATGTGGGCATAAAGGGATGGACATGGTCACCTCATGTAGGCTGTGGCATTTAAACAATGCTGAATTGGTACCAAGGGGCCCAAAGTGTGCAGAGATAATAACTCCCACATTATAGGCTTAGTGGAGGGGTATCTGGGGGGGATACACCCCCCTCAATATTTCAAAATACAAATGGCTTAGGGTCAAATGCCCAGACCCACTCCAGAGGCCATCTCCCCCAATGTTCAAAACCTGACTACGCCCTTGCCCCACAGCATTACACAACCACCACCAGCATGAACCGTTGATGCAAGGCAGGATGGATCCATGCTTTCATGTTGTTTATGCAAAATTCTGACCCTACAATCTGAATGTCGCAGCAGACGTCGAGACTCATCAGACCAGGCAACATTTTTCCAATCTTCTATTGTGGCCCATGCAAATTGTAATCTGAGTTTCCCGGTCTTAGCTGACACGAGTGTCACCCGGTGTGGTCTTCTGCTGCTGTACCCCATCTTCTTCAAGGTTAGACCTGTTGGGCATTCAGAGAAGCTCTTTTCAATACCTTGGTTGTAAAGATTGGTTATTTGAGTTACTGTTTCTTTTCTATCAGCTCAACCAAGTCTGACCATTCTCCTCTGACCTCTGCCATCAACAAGGCATTTTTTGCCCAGAGAACTGCCACCCACTGGATATTTTATTTCTTTTCAATTTTATCATTCTCTGTAAATCCTGGAGGTGGTTGTGTGGAAAAATCCCAATAGGTCAGCACATTCTGAAATACTCAAACCAGCACCACTGGGAACAACAAACATGCCATGTTCTTCCCCATACTGATGCTTGCTTCGAACTTCAGCTGATCATCTTGACCATGTCTACATGCCTAAATGCATTGACTTGCTGCCACGTGATTGGCTGATTAGATATTTGAATTAACCAGCAGTTGAAAAAGTTTACCTAATGAATTGGCTGGTGAGTGTAAATTAAAGGTTATCTCTGAGTGAACACGGAATATGCTGCATTTACCTTGAACGCCAATTGCCTAAAATAAGGATCTAAATGCACTGCTCAATAAAATTAAGGGAACACGCAATCTTCACAGTATAACACCAAGTCAAATAAACTTCAAGGATATCAATCTGTCCAGTGCGGAAGCATAAGCAATTGTAAATCAATGTCAGCATGGAAATGAATGTGAACCCAGATATACTGGAGAGGCAATAGCAAGACAACCTCCAAAAAGGGAATGGTTTTGCAGGTGGTGGCTACAGACAATTGTGCTCTCCTTATCCTTCCTGAGTAGTGATTCTTCAGTTTAGCATTTTAATAGTGTCATCACTGTTTGCAGATGATGTGGTCCTGATGTGGTCAGTGACCTTCAGCACTCACTGGATCGGTATGCAGCCAAGTGTGAAGCGACTGGGTTGAGGATTAGCACCGCTAAATCTGAGGCCATTACTCTCAGCAGGAAGCCGTTGGAGTGCCTACTCCAGGTAGGGGATGAGTCCTTAACCCAAGTGAAGGAGTACCTCAGGGGCTTGTTCGCAAGTGAGGGGACAATGGAGCATGAGATTGGCCAGAGAATCAGAGCAGTGGGGGCTGTGTTGCAGTCACTTAACCGCACAATTGTGATGAAAAGAGAGCTGAGCCAGAAGGCAAACCTCTTGATCTACCAGTCAATCTTTGTTCCTACCCTCACCTATGGTCATGAAGGCTGGGTCATGACCGAAAGAATGGGATTGGGTATGCAAGCAACCAAAATGGGTTTTCTCAGGAAGGTGGCTGGTTGAACCGCTGCTCCTTGGCGTAGAAAGGAGCCAATTAAGATGGTTGGGGCATCTGGTAAGGATGCCCCCTGGATGACTCCCTAGGGAGGTTTTTCAGGCACGTCCAGCTGGGAGGAGGCCTCAGGGAAGACACAGGACACAGTGGAGAGATTATAGCTCCACACTGGCTTGGGAAAGCCTTGGGATCCCAATGTGGACAGGGAAAGGGAAGTCTTGGGTTTCCTGCCAGAGCTGCTGCCCCCCAACTGCCCCCCAGATGCAGTTGAAGATGAGATGATATGTTTCGGTCATCGAGACCCGATGTGTGATTTGAGTGTTCCCTTAATTATTTTGTGATGAGTGCTGTGCAACCCTAAATGGTCCAGATGGATGGAGTAGTGGATGGTCAATGGATGGCCAATAGGTTCCAATAAGGCTGCAATATCAGCAAGGAGGTGGATGAGTCATGTTTTGTGTCAGGAACATGAAGAGAGAGCTGGTAGGCCCCTTTAGGGTCCCTGAAGGTGTGAAAATGACCTCAGCAAAGTATATAGAGTTTCTGACTGACCACTTTCTTCAATGGTACAAAAAGAAGAACTGCTGCTATGGGCATGAAAGGAGAGAAACTCATGGTGTGACCCACATCCTCCCCTGACCTCAACCTTATTGAGAACCTTTGGAGGATGGGAGGCAGTTCGCATCAAAGCCACTCTGGGAGCCTATTCTGACATCTGCAAAGAAAAGTAAGCAGAAACTGTCCATAAACTCACAAGTTAATTTTTTTGCAGGAATTGTGAAGGTAAAATCAAAGAAGGGGTCCTATGTTAACATGTAACTTACTGTGTTAAGATGTGTTTGATTTAAATAGCTTTTGAATTCAGCAAATATTACCTCCTCATGCTACAAAATCAACAAATGACCATTTTCAGTTCTTTGCAACCTATAAAATGTTTTGAAACTCAGTTGTACAAAATAATTTGGAACAGTGTATTTTGAGTTTCCGCAACTGGGAGATTTTACAGTTGTGGCTGGTTACACTTCAGCTTGATGTGCAACTCCCTTGCGAACTATGGACATAACTACGGCAATTCGTTTTTTTGTGGAAAAAATATGTTTTGGAATATAGGATTGTATGAGTTCGACAAGTGTGGACTTTACAGGACAACAGGAAATACACAGAGGTATGTGCACTGGCAGATTTTTCACAACTTATATTCATTTCATTCAGATCTACTGCAGTCAAATCATTGTGTTCTCTCTGAAGGAATCACTGCACATGGCTATGCACTGACATTTGTTAAGAGGCTAAAAGCATTTTACATTTTAAAACTTGCCCCATTTCAGTGTAATGGGTGTAACCTGGAGCAGGAGGATAACACGGTGTAGGCAACACAGATTGTTTGAGTTTGCCAAATGTCCTAACACACCAAATGTCCTAACATCACAGCTACGTGTTGAAATCACCCGGAATTCTCCTTTAAACAGAACCCTCACCCTTCCTCAAGAACTTGCATGGAAACTTTTCTTCTTTGTATGCATTTGTGTGACGTGTCACGTCCGCAATACCAAGTGAACAGAGTCCCTATGATGAACTTTTTTAAATTAGCGACTGTCTTTGGTGTCTAGGCATGACATTCCTCAACATTGATATCTGACAAATTGAAAACCATCTCACCACTTAACGCATAATACATGTCAATAAAACACTGCGTTATATATAACCAAGCTCAATCCATAACGTAGGTCTACAACTTTGAGCCAACCAGATGTTTGCATACATCTACCATCATTTTCTCCCCCCTTATGGCCCCTCTCTCCCCCTAAACTTTCCCCTAAATGGCGATGACACTTCAGCGCAGAGGGCAGGCTGGGAACGGGGAAAGCATCCCTCACTTGGGACTGGGATTGGTAAATCACAAAGCAAACTGTGATGACTGCAATGGTCCCACAGAGAGCTAACAGCCCATCAATAAAACATTCAGGGCACTTGAATTCAAAACACTTAATTGCAACTGCGGAGCGATAGTGCACACGCGGGCACACACATGCATGGATACATACACCTATACACTCTAAATAATCACACACATGCCTACATACAGTACAGTCATATGCAAAAGTTTATGCACCCCTAAAAATGTCCAGGATTTTCATTTATAAATAATTGTGTGTTTGAATCAGTAATTTCATTTTGATCTATCAAATAACTGAGTAACACATTAATATTTCAGTTGTGAAAATAGATTTATTGGATGAACAGAAAATGTGCATTTTGCATCAAAACAAAGTTAGACAGGTGCATAAATTTGGGCCTCCCAACAGAAATTTCACATCAATATACAGGGCCTAAGCTTGAGAATTCGGGGACCCCTGAACATTTTTTTATGTGGGCCGCTACCACCCTCATCATATACTGCACAATATATGAACATAGTTAGAAAAGGAAGACCACAGGCACAGTTGTTGTTAAGGCCAGAAGTGGCAGGTCAAGTAAAATATTTGAGGAAAAGGATGGTGAGAACGGTCAAAAACAGCCCACAGGCCACCTCCAAAGACCTACAACATCATCTTGCTGCAGAGGGTGTCACTGTGCATCGTTCAACAATTCAGCACACTATTCACAAGGATAAGCTGTATGGGAGAGTGATGAGGAAGAAGCCTTTTCTGCACATGCACCACAAACAGAGTTGCTTGAGCTATGCAAATGCACATTTGGACAAGCCAGCTTCATTTTGGAAGAAGGTGCTGTGTACTGATGAACCAAAGATGGAGTTATTTGGTCATGAAAAGGGGCATTATGCATGGCGGTAAAAAAACAGTGTTCCAAGACAAACTCTTACTACGCACAGGAAAATTTGGTGGAGGTTCCATCATGCTGTGGGGCTGTGTGGCCATGGATTCCACTCAATATCAGCAGATACTTGAGAATAATGTAGAGGAATCAGTCACAAAGTTGAAGTTAAGCCAGGTTGGATATTTCAACAAGACAACAACCCAAAACACTGCTTCAAAACTACTCTGGCATTTACGCAGAGGAACAAGTAAAAATATAGCTGCGAGCAGCGATTGCGGGCCCAAGCCGCTGGCACCGCAACCCCGGTGCCTTTAAGCCGCTGGCACCGCAACCCCGGTGCCTTTAAGCCGGCGGCACCGCAACCCCGGTGCCTTTAAGCCGGCGGCACCGCAACCCCGGTGCCTTTAAGGCGGTGGCACCGCAACCCCTGTGCCTTTAAGCCGGTGGCATCGCAACCCCAGTGCCTTTAAGCCGGTGGCACCGCAACCCCAGTGCCTTTAATTACCTTTTAAGAGCCACGTTCACTCATTCAAATAAAGAGCATTTTTCAA
>JACXGM010018347.1:0-19110 GCA_016801145.1 Umbra pygmaea | reverse complement strand
GGAGAGAGAGAGAGAGACGGGGAGAGAGAGAGACGGGAAGAGAGAGAGAGACGGGGAGAGAGAGAGGATAGCTCCTACTGTCATTATTTTTTTCCACTTGCTTTGGTAATGTAAACAACTGTTTCCCATGCCAATAAAGCCCTTTACATTGAAATTGACAGAGAGAGAGAGAGAGAGTGATGAGAGGTTCAGGACTCCCTGCAGGTTCCAGTCTGTCTTGGCAGTACATCATAGTAGAGCTGTGACTAGTCTTCCATGTCCCAGCATCCCCCAGCACTACCTTCACACACATAATCACACAGTAGGACAACTGCATGCTTAAGGCCACCCAGGTATCCCTCTATCTTCTCCTGCACAGAATCAACTGTTGAATGGTGCTGGATAACACTCTTTATGGATAGTCAATCTGTAGATGCTTTACAAACTATATAGGTTATCATTTCAATAAACTATCTACTACCACTCACCCTAACCTTTATCATTATCCTATCACTGACTATAACATTTCCCTAACCCTCACCCTAACCCTAAACCTGATCCTGTTTAAC
This sequence comes from Umbra pygmaea, assembly GCA_016801145.1. Taxonomy (NCBI): domain Eukaryota; kingdom Metazoa; phylum Chordata; class Actinopteri; order Esociformes; family Umbridae; genus Umbra; species Umbra pygmaea. The sequence continues at coordinate 18,562 of JACXGM010018347.1, read as the reverse complement.
ATACCATATACTAAGGGCATCATTAACTGATTGTGAAAGAAAGGGCTCAATCCAACCTGACGCACAGTACTAATGCAGTTGCTCCATTACCCATGGTCAGACGCAGGATGAAATCATTCTGTAACAGGTTAGATAGAATTCAAATGTATTGCGTGCAATCTTCAAAGAAGTTGAAATATAGATAATTTGTCAAAATAACTGTGATATCAATCAAACACCCAGGAGTATTACCCAGTAGAGACAGCTGGCTTTGATTCTACTGCAGATGAGCAATTATATTATATTTTAAGATTAATAAAAGATGCTTTTACTTGACAGAGGGATTATTATCTCAATGCATCTCCTATTCCCAACAACACAAATCCTCTTCAAACACAAGATGTTCATGAAAGTCGGAGATCCTCTCCATATGACAATCGCCATTGGATGCTGTGTAGCATGTGTTCGTGTGGCATGTGTGTATGTGGTGTGTGTGAATGATACTACACTAGGGTGCTCCTATCTCAGCAGGGTCGTTATGAAGATGAATAAGGTCATTTGGACTGTTGTTCCTGCTGTTAGCTATTGGGGCTTCCTAGTGATTGTTAAGGATAGAATGTTGGTGTAACCACCAAACAATATTACATTGTCACAACTTACAAACATAACTTACAGTATATCATAACTTAAGTAACGATAACCTAAATTATGTAACAATTTATGTAACCACAACCGGAAAGGTGGTACTTTTTTGTCGCTACAACGCATCTTGCTTACGTTGCTTCCTCCTCCATGTTTGACAGTTGGTGTCACACACTGAGGAAAAATCTTTTCGCCTACAAAAAACATTTCAGAGTTAGGGTTCAAAAACCCTACACGACGAAATGAAGATTTTAAATTTGTATTAATCGCCCAAAAGCATTCCTGTATTCCACAGACAGTACATCATGGCCCAGGCAAGCCACCTTTTCTTATTTTGCCATCTTAGCAATGGCTGTCTTACAGCCACAGAACCTGTCAAACATGCAGCTCCAAATGTTCTCTTCACAGTTGAAATTGACACTTGCTTACTTTGACCAGTATTAAGCTTGAAGCTGGTGTCCTTTTAGTCCCCTATCAAGCAAGCTGTTGACTATCATGAACTTGTCTTCTGAATTTGTTGTGGCTTTGGGTCTGCCAGATCTCTCCCTGTCAGAGTTTCCTCCACTTTCCAAGTGCTTTTTGATGTTGTAGGAAACTGTACTCACATGGGCTTACATTGCAATTTCTTTAAATGAAAGGCATACACTTTTACAGCTTATAATGGTCAGTCTGTCTTCCTTTGTTAAATAACTTTTTCCCCGCCATTATGATAGCAACATAATACTTCCTGCAGTAATATACTGTCAAAATTCTTGAGAGGGTGTAGTAAAATAGTCCCAACACTGCTTTTATACAACGGAGGTTTTGTAAGTAGTCAACAAAGCTGGGACAACTGTAGACATTTATTTTCTTTACACCTGTAGAGATTGTTAGCATCAACATTCAAGGCTTAATTTACTTAAATTGCTGCACAACAGGTGTTAGTTGTTAACCGATTGTATGTTCACTGAGAAAGGCATTCATTCAAAACCCTGAAATGTACATTATCTTTCCATTTTTGGTAGCTTAAATATGTTTTTCACTTCTTGGATTTTACTGATTACTTTGTACCATTCAAGGTTATTCACTGGACTGGAACTGCTTAAATGTCAGTAAAGACAAAAAAAATGCTGGGTATTCTAAAAGTTTTGACCGATAGTGTATATTGAGTAAATTACTAAGATATAATTTTTAGAATTTATTATCAAATTTTCTGTACCAATTCGTGCCACCCATAACAGACCTCATTAGCATTGTTGGAAATGCGGCAAAATGTAGTGACCATGGACACTAACTGTGATGCAGTTAGAACACTGTGCCACGCTGGAGCCCCTATTTTCATATTTTTGAAAGAATCTTTGGTTAACCTGTTGATTTTTACTTGTGCTTAAGATTTGTGAACAGATTTATTTATGTGAATTGTATGATATGTGTGCCGGCTGTTCCAATTTTGCTATACACAATGTCTCCTGTAGTGAATGATTACATTTTACTACCTAGAACCTTAGTCACCCATTTGTCATACGTTTTGTGCTTGTATGCAGCAACTTGGTGGAGCGCTGCCCGGGTTCAACAGATACCGTTCACAGTCAGACAGCTCTGGAGCAATATGTGTATGTCAGGCCCCAGTGAATTCAATCAAGGTGGTAAAGATGGCAAATGTGTAACCTCCCACATATGTACCGACTTAAGGCTTGTTGAACAAGCAGTGCAATAAATATTTTGTCAAGTGTAAGTAAAGAAACTAAATTTGACATCTGCTGTTTTGTCACAAAAAGTAAATATGCAGAAGCAGTGTGGGAAAATAAGTTCAAGCACAGACAGTGAAAACATCCACATTAAGTAAGAATGGGTAAACATTTCCTTTGTGTTAACCTCAGTACTGATATCTAGCCATATAAATTTTATGTTAAATAACAGTGCAGCTGAATAGTATTGAACGTTGCTAGCTTTTGCATGTAGAGATTAGTGTGCAGGGGTAGCAACATGTTACGTTAGACCATTCTTGATCAATATACAGGTCTAGTACAGCCTTGTGAATAGGATCAATGTATAGTCCAGTAAACAATGAGTCAGTCGGGGGAGTTAAACACAACCCCACGTCGGCCAAAACATCAGCTTTGCCCATGTGATCATCTTCAAGTAGGTCCCAGATATCCGTCGCCATGGCAACCCCCACACCAGGAATCTCGTCAGTTTTTTTTGTTTCGTTTTTTCATAGTGACTGGTTCAGATGTCCACATGGCAACGGCTGCCGTGGGGACAGAGTGGGGAGGGGGGTCAGGGGGAAGGGGTGGTGTGGGGGTGGCTGCTGCTGACGCATTAGGTGGCTGCCTGCAAAACTTTTCAAGAATTCCGCCCACCGGCGTGTCAGAAGTAGGCACTCGGCTGGAATCCAGTACAGCAGAATCACATCTCCTCTTGTCTGGTCTCTCCATTGACCTCAACAACAACGCCTCTTACTTGGACCGGGCCTGTTAACCTTCACTGCTCCCCCTTCCCCTGAACCTGAGAGCACCTCCCCCATGTTTATGTCCCGGAACTTTTCAACAAAGTTTCTGGAGCTTTGGTGACACTACTGGCAGGAGGTCATTTTGTGTGGGCGGACCATCCTGTGTGTCAGTCTGTGGCTAGGGTCCTGGGAAATTGATGTTTCTCTATTGTGTTGCATTCTAGACAGCGTTGAGAACCTAGGGGAATCTCTGGAGTCTTACATCATTAATGGATGGCAACAGTAGCAGAGGTGGAATGGCTGGTAAAGGAATATATGCACGCAGACACACACACACACACACACATATGCAAAAACAGAGATTTACACACATTGAAATATTGTAAAGAGTGAGACACCACCACACACTTTTTGTTTTGGAGCAGTGGTGCTGTAATAGGCACAGTAAGTGCAGATTTGAAAGTAGTTGGAGAACACGGGGAGTAAGTCGGCGGTTAGTTGGTAATTGAACGCTCCAAATTATCTTGAATAATCCCTCAGTAATCTCTCCCTGTAAATGGAAATTGTGTGGAGAGGAAATGTGTTGGGAGTCAAAGATTACAATTAGAATAAAAAGCAGAGTTTCTTTGCCATAATCTGGCCCATTGTATGCAGCAACTCCCAGAGTCTTATGGGCCTGGCCAGTTCTCATTTCTACCAGGCAGAAGATGAGAGAGAGGAAGAAAGAGAAAAAGAGTACTCTTCTGTAAGTCACATCGACAACCCTCACTACATTGACTAAACTATTTAACCTTATCTAATGCAAAATATATGAACTAGTATCCGTAGTTTAAGCAATGTATACCCATGGTTATCTGTCAACTATTTCCTCTGCTAAATATATGCACTGAGGACACCAAACAAGAGACCTAAATGACTATAAGGTAACAAAAGAATCTTCCTGAAGGAAACAGGAAAGCACTCAAGAAGGGAGACATCTCTTTTATGGGGAGGTGGTGACTTATATGGAGGTGATTTGCCCAGACCGAAAGGGTAATGACTGGCGGGAGACAGCATCCAATGACAAACGTGCACCTGTGGGCAACAGTGCAAACAAACACACATACCAGACAAACACCACAAGGGCACGATACAGGGAGGCAGAGAGAAATAGAGAGAACGGGAGAGGATGGATGTCATCCAAGTGAAGAGAGCTACAGCAGACATATGACAATTCAAGAAACTAGGGCCAAACATCCTTGTCCTCCTCATGAGAACAGCAAAACAAGTTGCTTTTTTCTTTCTGGGAAATGACCGAAAGCAGTCCAGCCAGTGTTTCTGGCTTCAGTAGCATCTGAAAAATCCTGTGTGATTTTCAACATTTAAAAAGTGAAGTAATTTCTTCACCCAAATAAAATATTACAGATTTTTTTCCCCCACCCATCATGTCCAACTGCCAGTGACTCTGCCTTGTCAACAATTCCTCAACAGGATGTTTGAGTGACACACGTTTCCTTCAACTACAGGTTGCTGAGTCTTCCCATTCATATCACACTGCTCATGAACACAGAAGCCTTAGTCAGTAACCAACTAACTCACAAGCAACCGATCTACACATCTTATTCAAGGCAGCGCTGTACAAATTTGCACTGTCCCGTGTTGAGACTCGTGTCAAAGTCGTCGAAACTGTGAATAATACTGATTTCACAACTCTAATCCAGATTGTTTACCCTCGATGTGAAGGTCAATTGAACAGAGTGGAACTTCTCAGAGCAAAGACCCACTTACAGTACACAATGCAATGATTCTGATTGCTGGAATCTGCCCATGACCACACAGCTTTGGAGACGCACTGCCTCGCTGTCTCTAGGGAAAAGAACATGGAGATCACAGAGTCGCTCTGGTCTCCTCCAGTTATTAAGTGCTTTATAGTGTGTGCAACACAGGGGACTGTAGATAACATCCAGGTTAGGCCATAGCTTATCACGGCAGTAGAGGGCAGGGTGGCCAGTCGTCATTAAGGTGATTGAGGAAGTCCCCAGCTGACCCCCAGCATGAGGTGGGTTGAAAGGGTGGAGATGGTCGGTCAGTGCAGAACAGCCCACTTGACCTGCATTGGCTCTTAAAGCATTAATGTCTCCAGCCCTTGTATAAATGATTAGCACATGATTTATTCACCCAGCTAAGGGCTAGCTGACTTATAGCTTTTTTAACACCAAGCATATTTAAAGGGGCTGGAAATAAGGTGGGGTGATGCTATCATATTGCTACTACAGCTTGCGAACACTTACATGCCATACCTAACACTCTGGTTTGTCAGTTAACACTGAATGAAGATGTCGTTACCCCCCCAGGTACCTGATTCTCCTTTAACACCCTGACATCCATGTGTCCCCTGCACTCCCTCCTCCCTTCGCCCAGTCACACGCACTTGTGAGAAGGTCTCTGAAAAATGAAAGTGCCATTATAAAACATTTACCATCATGCTGAGTTTACATGTTTTACAATAAAAGGACAGTTTGGAGTGGTTAAGTGTCCCATAAATATTTCAGCGCACTAATTGAAGTGGTTCCCCCCAATAGGCCACACCACAGCTGCTTTTACAAATGGCACAACAGCATAGATGGGACAGCCAGCTGCAGTCTGTACTGATACTCTGTGATTCCCCTGGTTTTAGGACAAAGACACTGATGTGGTGCACTGTGCATGGATGCTGTGAGTTTGTTGGTGCATGTTTTGTAGTCCATTCATAGTGTACAAACAGTATTATCCCAATTTAAATGGATTTTGAAGTTCAGTACACTTGTTATTGTTTTTCATTGTACTCTACAGTATGTTACCTAGCTAGTTATTATGAAGCTGAAGCTGTGATTCAATGCTGGCTCAAATACGTTTTAGTAGGCCGTTGTATATTTAGAAACTCTTGATTGGACAGTGATGGAAGCATGACTATCAAAGTGGACCTATCCTCCTCACCTCTGGAATGTCCTATAAACTTGAAGTCCTTGCCCTTCTTCTGCCTCTTTCTCATTCCCACGTGTTCTTTCCTCTCTTGTTAATGGCCACAAAGCTTGTTCATGGAAATCAATGAGTACTTTTTGATTATGGGCCAGATCTGGGGAAGGTGAGAAAGAGAAGTGGACTCGCACACACATACACACACTGTCAGCACTTTGGACTCGGTCCACCGACGAAGGATTAATGTGTGTTTCACACGGAGGTTCCCACACTCGCCCACTTCTACTGCAGACCAGCCGGACCACATCCAACCGCTAGCACTCAGTCAGCATTCAAAGACACTGGAACAATCACAACAAACGCTCATTAGACGCTCACAAGAATGTGTCTGGAGCTGTTAGGTGTCTGAAACCATCCCCTCCGATCATGCTACACGTGCAGTGGTAGCCTGTTTGATAACTCCTCATAACACCTGTCTCCGGCACTCCTCAGTCGGGTTCCATCCTCCTGGCGTGGGGTCTGTTCATAAATCCGGCGCCTCAACCGGCACCACCCGCCGTGCTCTCCCCAGCGGCAACACCTGGTGCCCGGGTACCAAACACCTGTTCACCTAATTAGAGGGACACTGGAGGGAGAAGGAGATAAATAAGTTAATGAGACGGTAATCTGGCCCAATCACACGCCCTGGCGTCTGGTTACCCCTCATATGTGCACTGTAATGGTCTCCCTATGGGGTGCTTTCCTTTCCAGCATGATCCCGCATGACACACATCACAGATGGACCTTCTGTGGTGCTACCGGACAGAGGAGTGGAGGGTGGGAGATCAAAGAGTAGAGAGGGAGTGAAAAGGAGGACCAGGCCGGGCAGGCTGCTTCCAGGATGGGCCAAGCGAGTGGCTGGGCTGAGAGCTGAGGGGTCAGCCATATGAATGAGCATTAGGAGATGAGGTTTCCTTTGCACAGCAGTTGGTGTCACTCCAGTTCTCACCAGCTGCGCCGCTCTTGTTTACAAGCTGCCACCTGCTGCTGGAGAGGCCTCCATCCTGACTACCAGCCTCAGGCTTGCAGTAGTGCCAAAGCCAGACCAGGAAGTGTGTTGTCTGGGCTAGGGAGATCCATCAGAGCCCCGGGTGTCTTTGAATAGGGCAGTGTCCACTGAATGGAGTTGCATCATGGTGTTTCCTCACATTGCTGTGTGCTACATTAAGAACTGCATCCGTTTGTGTTTTACCACGGTTTCCACTTTTTTCTACTATTGTTTTTTTTTCCCTGACATCTATTCTCACCCTGTTTTTCCCCTATTGTTTCTCTTCCAGGGAACTTTAAAGGGATGTGTAAACAGATAGACCATTTTCCTGAGGACACAGACTATGAAGCGGACCCATCCGAGTACTTCTTACGTAAGTCTACATTCTCCGGCTTATATCTTTACGGTGCAGAAGAATTGCCATTGACATTGACTGAAGGGATGTTTCTGGGCCTAGCTCTCCCATTAAATGGTTACTACTGGCCATATGATAGTGTGGGGCAGTTGACAGAGTAAATTATATTCTAAATACAGCACAGATGAACAACTGTGTACTTTCTAATCTTGTTAAGACTGGGTTGATAATGTTAGTCAGGTGACTTTGAGACAGAAGCCTCTACTATCTTCTAGATGTGTGAGCAGTAAAGAAAGCATGGACCTGGTCCACTGGTCTGGTGGACCTGTGTGCTAATATATAACAGCCCAAGAACATATATCCTGCTTATATATATCCTAGTGAGTTCTTATTTTCCTCTTTTCTTTTCTCATTATCTCTTCTCCTACGCTATTGACTAGTTTATTCTTCCTGGCTTTTGTAATATAACATGAAGTTTAAAGTCAATTCTGTTTCCTGTAAAGCCCTAATATTGATTTCTGCTGTTATTTCTAGCAATACTTGGAAATTTGATTCAAACAAGCTCCTGTGTTATTACCAGATTTTAAAATATACAAAGTACAAAACAGCTAGGTCTCAACATTTCTAATTTGTTCGGGGGTCCGTGTGGCGTAACAGGCTAAGTCATTACATTGCAGGACAAGCTAACTGGTTAGAGCCTGACCTTGGGTTCTCCATCTTTTCCTGGACCTCCAGCACAAGGCATTTTTCTGCCAGGGATTTGGGACAAATAAGTGATGTGGCCACCTGTTTGAAGTTGGCACCCCATAAAACGAAATAATCTCCAAAACTATACCATTTGTTTGTGCTGCGTTTGTGCTGATTTGTGCCGCAAAAAATTACGTTTGTGCTGCTTTGGTGTTTGAGATATTGAACATTATATTTTTGGTTATGTTCGTTCACTCTCCACCCCATGTCGTCCAAACCGCTCCAAACCGGTGTAATTTGTTTGTGCTCCATTTGTGCTGGTTTTATGGGGTGCCAACTTCACACAGGTGATGTGGCAAGGTGCAATACTGTACCTTGCCACATCACTCTCTAGTGACTCCTTGTGTGCAGATTCGGCACCAGTAAAAGCATAATCATCCCATGCATGAGCTGACTGAAGGCGTCCGTGTTGGATGAACCATGTGAACGCCCCTCACCATCCCACATCTATCCAAAGAGTTTCGTAGCTGCCGACAAGACAGAGTCAATGGGAAATGGACAAAACCAAATTGGAGACAAATGGGGAAAAAAAAATTATTATCAAAAACAATTGGTATATAATATTGTTTTTTATATTGTAAACTGCCATTATTGGACCCACTATATCTTTTTTCTTTTGGTACACTACCACTTGCCATTAGTGGTAGTGCCCTTATTGACATAAATTGGGGTGACATTTCAATGTTTTTTTGAGTGCTACTGTATGTCTAAATGCAACAATTTAAATCAAAAGCAAAATTGATTTATTGGTTTAGAGCATGTGGTTTGCTTCCATGTAGACATTCCAACAACTGTAAGACATAATGAACTCATACTGTACTTTTGACCTGTTACCTCCAAAATACATATCAAAGTAATTTGCTTCTGCCTATTGAATATTTGTCCACAAAACAATGCAATACACAGTAGAACACTGTTGAAAGTACAGTAAGTTCCTAATAAAACTACTGAAATTAATAATAGTTAATTAAATTAACAGTAGTTTACTGTATTTAGTAATTACAGTATGATACTGTGGAAATTACAGTAAGTTATTGATGACATTAAAAAAATTGCTAACAGTGCATGGTGCTTTGCCTGCAAGGGATTCACATGAAACTCATTCGACATACCACTTAGTTCATGGTGGTAGTCCATGTTAATATGCCTTAATCATACTGTACATTTACTAGGAATTATGGACAAAGAATAGGTCTGGATGTAGCCTTTCTCAGTTCGCGTTTTTTTCCTATCACATCGCTTACCACAGCTATTCTGTCGAATAGAATAGATAGAATAGTTACCAGACCTCCAAGGAGGCTTGATCAGTGTATCCATGCATACATTTGTGTGTGCTTCGGTGTGTGTTTTTTAACCACTTCCTGATCTGCGTTTGGACGAGAGGGCCGCAGTGATCCCAGTGGCTTGCCAATTAGGACACTCACATCCATAAATATTTCAGCCTCCTTCTTATATAGGTCAGGATTCTATCACTCTCTTCTTCTTTATCTGTCCCTCTCTTTCCCTGTAAACGGCGTGTGTTTTTGGTATAAAGTTGTCAGCCCTAAATCACATGAAATACGTTCTGAGGGAACTATTTTGTAAAAACCTATATATGTCAAATATATACATATGACAGGGTCAACTACGTTTGTAAGGAACTAAATTGAACACTCAAATAACGTTAAATATGAACATATGAAAATCATGACGTAGCATGTAAATAGCGTAGTTTTTGCTAGGGCGGAGGTAGTTCGGGGATGGTGGACGGGCATATAAATCCGCGACTGGCATGCCAGTGTTCGCGAGTTCAAATCCAGACCGGCACTTTGTGTGTGTTTTGTTCTACATTGCATCCGTCATGCAGACAGACAATTGTCGTTTTTTTGCAAAGTTAACCCTAACCTTAATCCTAACCTTAACCTCAGTAACGTCATATCTAACCTTAACCATTAGTAACCTAATGCCTAACCTTAACCGTAAGTAACCTCATGACTAACCTTAACCGTTAGTAACCTCATGCCTAACCTTAACTGTAAATGTTGCAATATAATTTCGAACGCTATGGAATGTATGGAATGTGTGGAATGTTCTTGCGTAAATCCACTAAACTAAATGTACAGGGGCAACGTAATAGAAGTACAAATATAGCCTAATAACGAAACGTGCAGTTCAAACGTAAAAAACCCTAAATATGTTGGCATATAATGTAATTCAGGTTTTCAAAATAGTTTCCTGAGAACGTAATTTGGGAGAAATTCTGAGATGTACGGTTGCATTGAAAGATGTAGCTCTGTACTACTTTAGTGACAACGTAAGCTACCATTCAGGGCACTTGGTGTGTCAATGTGTCTACATTTCTGTCTAAATGTATGTGTTGGAGTTAATATTTATGGGTTTACATTTTTGTGCTTGTGTTTACTCTGATAGCTTTTTGTGTTATGTTGATAGGCAGGGCCAGAGTGGGACTCCATTTCAGCCTGGGTGTTTCATGGTTTAACAGCCCATGTGATGGGGTAAATAATAAGTGCAAATTATCTACCCCCTCTTACATATGTATTTTCCTACTGTACATATTTAAAGGTATAATATGTAGTTTTCCAAACAATAACAAAAGACATACTTTGCATTAAAAAAGCAAACATCACTATACCTACTGTATATTATATATATTTCTTAGTTTTGTACTTACATTATCCAAAATGTTTCCACCAACTTTCAAACCCAGAGAATTGTGTAATATAATTCGAAGACACGAGACGTTTCATTTTGTCTTCCATCAATGGCGTCATATAACCTTTGACTGCTCTAGTTGCTCTAAGTTCCTGGGAACCGCCAAACATAATGTGAATAAAGATATAATATTTTTAACAATACATTACTTTGTCAGTGAACATTTTTTCTGCCGGAGACCCTAGATTGGAAGGTTGTTTTGACGATAACAAATCCCATGATCCCACGCTACTTCCCAACGTCATCCAAGTACATCTTTTGCTATTGTTTTGATTGAGAGCCCCCTAGCAGCCAAAAACTACATATTGTACGTTTAATTAATTTTTTTAAGAATCAAGTGAAATGTATATGCTAACACTATTACACAAAATATCCTCAGTAATTAGCCTACTACTCAATATACAGACATCAAAATAAGCTAAATTGTAAGTTTGAAGAATGAGATTGTATTTTGCCCATTTGTAGTCAAATAAAATAACACAACACTTATAAACCAAAACTAAATCAGCTATAAACAGCATTAATATTTGTAGGTAAAGAATATATAGTGGCTTCATAAAATATGACATTATAATGATGAACAATTAGCTAATTACTTTTGATACTTAATTGAATTGTTAATTTTTACCTCCTATTCTGAGAGGATTTTACTTCTAATCCAGTAGGCTATACAGGATCCTTTTTTAGAGACTCCTTATATACTATGATGACACAATTGCCTCACCTGTTTCACATCGGTATTAGTCTTAAATTGCCCCTGTCTCAACTTGTTTGGAGCGTGTTGCATTCATCAATTTATAAAATAAACTTTTAGGGCCATATTTTAACGATCTAAGCGCATGGCGTGAAGTGCATGGTGCAAGTGCGCTTTTGGCATGTCCAAATTCCATCCATCCATAAATTTTCATCCGCTTATCCGGGATAGGGTCGAGGGGGCAGCAGCTCCAGCAGGGGACCCCAAACATCCTTTTCCCGAGCAACATTAACCAGCTCCGACTGGGGGATCCCGAGGCGTTCCCAAGCCAGGTTGGAGATATAATCTCGCCACCTAGTCCTGGGTCTTCCCCGAAGCCTCCTCCCAGCTGGACCTGCCTGGAACACCTCCCTAGGGAGGCGCCCAGGGGGCATCCTTACCAGATGCCCAAACCACCTTAACTGGCTCCTTTCGACGCAAAGGAGCAGCGGCTCTACTCTGAGATCCTCACAGATGACTGAGCTTTTCACCCTATCTCTAAGGGAGATGCCCGCCACCCTCCTGAGGAAACCCATTTCGGCCGCTTGTACCCTGGATCTCGTTCTTTCGGTCATGATCCAGCCTTCATGACCATAGGTGAGGGTAGGAACAAAAACTGCCCAGTAGATCGAGAGCTTTGCCTTCTGGCTCAGCTCTCTTTTCGTCACAATGGTGCGATACAATGAGTGTAATACCGCCCCCGCTGCGCCGATTCTCCGACCAATCTCCCGTTCCATTGTTCCCTCACTCGCGAACAAGACCCCAAGGTATTTGAACTCCTTCACTTGGGGTAAGGACTCATTCCCTACCTAGAGTAGGCACTCCATCGGTTTCCTGCTGAGAACTGTGGCCTCAGATTTAGAGGTTGCTGATCCTCATCCCAGCCGCTTCACACTCGGCTGCGAACCGATCCAGTGAGTGCTGAAGGTCACAGGCCGATGATGCCATCAGGACCACATCATCTGCAAAAAGCAGCGATGAGATCCTCAGCCCACCGAAATGCAACCCATCCCCAGCCCGACTACGCCTCGATATCCTGTCTATAAATACTACAAACAGGATTGGTGACAAAGCGCAGCCCTGGCGGAGACCAACCCTCGCATGAAACGAGTCCGACTTACTGCCGAGAACCCGGACACAGCTCTTGCTTTGGTCATACAGAGATTGGATGGCCCTAAGAAGGGACCCCCTCATCCCATACTCCCGCAGCACCTCCCACAGTATCTCCCGGGGGACCCAGTCATACGCCTTCTCCAAATCCACAAAACACATGTAGACAGGATGGGCATACTCCCAGGCCCCCTCCAGAATCCTTGCGAAAGTAAAGAGCTGATCCGTCGTTCCACGACCAGGACGTAATCCACATTGTTCCTCTTCAAACTGAGGTTCGACTATCGGCCGAACCCTCCTTTCCAGCACCTTAGAGTAGACTTTGCCAGGAAGGCTGAGAAGTGTGATACCCCTGTAATTGGCACACACCCTCTGGTCCCCCTTTTTGAACAGGGGAAACACCACCCCAGTCTGCCACATTTTTGGCACTGTCCCAGACTTCCATGCAATGTTCAAGTGGCGTGTCAACCAAGACAGCCCCTCGACACTCAGAGCTTTCAGCATTTTTGGACGGATGTCATCAATCCCTGGGGCTTTGCCACTGTGGAGTTGTTTGACTACCTCAGTGACTTCCACCAGGGAAATTGACAACAATCCCCCATCATCCTCTAGCTCTGCCTCTAATATAGGGGGCATAGAAGTAGGATTCAGGAGTTCCTCAAAGTTCTTCTTCCACCGCCCTGTTACCTCCTCAGTTGAGGTCAACAGAGTCCCACCCTTACTGTATACAGCTTGGATGGTTCCCCGCTTCCCCCTTCTGACGTGTCGGACGGTTTTACAGAAGCACTTTGGTGCCGACCAAAAGTCCTTATCCATGTCTTTTCCGAACTTTTCCCACACCCGCTGCTATGCCTCTTTGACGGCAGAGGCTGCAGCCCTTCAGGCCCTTCGGTACCCTGCAACTGCTTCTGGAGTCCTCTGGGATAACATATCCCGGAAAGACTCCTTCTTCAGTCGGACGGCTTCCCTGACCACCGGTGTCCACCACGGTGTCCGTGGGTTACCGCCCCTTGAGGCACCCAAGACCCTAAGACCACAGCTCCCCACCGCAGCTTCAGGAAGTGTCCAAATTCACTTTTGCTATTTTGACAGCGGATAAAAGGTTCCATGTGCTGGGCGCATGGTCTAAAAGGGTTGTACTAAGTGTCTTCGTTAATTCATGGGTGTGTTTTGGGGTAACATGCAATAAACCAATTAGAGATCCATCTCTCATTCCCTTTAAGAGCCATGCTCGTTTGTACCTTTCGCGCATTGCTATTATGATGGCGGATTTGCACCATAATATTTTTATTTGTAATCTTTTGCATGTTCGTGTGCTGCTGTGCTTCCCTGTGTGTGTGCAACAAGCATAGTGTGCACGCCCTGTGCCTATGCCTAAGGTGCATTTGACTAATTTGCTGTTAAAATAACTATGACGTTGTAAAGGGTCCCAGAGTGGGATACCCGTTCCACAAGTTTAATTTCCTATGTGTTTTCATTCAATGCCAGTACTATTGTGCTGTTGATTAACTTTTATTGTATGTGCTGCTTGTACTAAGTGTGTAGCGCATTCCCCTCTTTCGCCTGGTACTGACTGGGAACTGAGTTGATCCAATCACTCAATCATTGTCAGCTGGTTGGCTCAGTTTCTATATCGGTCCAGGTGAAAGAGAGGAAGGTGCGGTTCATTATTATAGTGTTTAGTTTGTGTAAAGAAGACATTCTATACGCTGTGGCAGGTTGTGAAAAGTGAGTCCCGGTTTAGTTCGTAGGCTCTATGGTCCTTGTTATATTTTATTGTATCAGTGTTCCATGCCGCTGGAAAGAGCACGTAGGATTACATAGTTGTGTACCTTGCTAAGAGGTGTACCCTGTAGCCTAACTGGATTTGTCAGAATAAAGTTTCCTTGTTTCATCCATTCGTCTACATGCCTGGGTCTCCTCTCTCCCAATCAACTACACAATACCGTGACAGACGACTTTAGACCAGGTTTTTGTTGGTCAATGGTGCAATCACTTTCCGATGCCTCAAGATAGCAATACTCAGAATTATCCTGAACACACCTCCCTATTAGACCAGCACTCCCATGGGCGCAAACATGGGTGCAGGTGCATTTGCTATTTAAACAACGCGGGCACCTGATGGGAAATTGACAACGTAATCAGTCTTAAACTAGCAAAGATACTTGCGTTCAGGGCCCTTATTGGCAAAAAACTCTGCAGTTGATTAGGTAAAACATCAACTACCTTGTCTTTATATGTTTTTGTTTAAATACAAGTCAAAGTAGATTTACGAATCACTCCTTTGTTTTTGTTAGCATTTTCCATACTTTACCAACTTTTTCGGAATTGGGAATGTATATCATTATCCATATCGTATCACAAAAAAATCTGATTTATATTGTGATATTACTTTTGGGCCATATCGCTCAGCCCTTACATCTCTCATGTAAACTTGTAATTACGTCCAGTAACCAATTAATTATTTATAAGGCTCATTTGGTGTGGGCCATAGGGGCGTTACAGACCAGTTAAGTTGTATTTGTGTGTGTGGGTGCGTGCGTGTAACGCAATTTTAAACAGCAAAGCCGGCAACTTTACCAATATCTTTTGTAGTGCTGAGATGTTTTTTTTTCGAGCCACAGAAGTCCCGTGTTGACATCCGACCAGAAAATATTCACTCTGCACACATGCTATAGCATCCTAGGAATTTTTATAGACTACTAGGTGAATTCCAATTTCGGTGTGGCTGGGACTCATGCTGTCAATTCAACTGTCAGCTACCTATTTCATTAACTCTTTGTTTTGAAGAGTTTGCAAAGTAATAGGTTTATATACCATACAAAGCTTAAAAACAATTTCAGACTTGCTACCACTGATGGGAGAAGAATCTACATCTACTTAGTTAATTTTTAACCACAGTATATAATAGTAATATCCATACATTCTTCCTCAGTCAGCTTTTCTTATTCTGTGGATTGATGAATAATAGCACATCCTACTAATCTAGACTCTTCTTGCTGATTCTGATGTGTGTTCACACAGGCACCATCACGCACAGGCAAAGTGTGGGCGAGACATGGGCACTGTGCAACTTGTATCTTTGGCTAGTGATTTCATTGACTCTGTTGAGCGAGGTTATGATATGTTATTATGAATGAATGACCACCACAATATGAGATTAGCAACCAATAGGCCTACATAGAACAGTTTCATTCATTACAGGTTTGTTACCTGAATCCATTAGGTTAATATATTATTGGACTTGGGAACTCAGGCACGAGCACCTGTAGACATTTCATTGACTCTTTTACTGACTCACTGTTACCTGAGGTTTTGGGTTTATCAGCAATCATCATGATACAGTGCCTTGCGAAAGTATTCGGTCCCCTTAAACATTTCGAACTTTTGCCACATTTCAGGCTTCAAACATAAAGATATAAAACTGTAATTTTTTGTGAAGAAGCAACAACAAATATCAAAATTTATTGGATATTTCAAACTTTTTTAAATTTTTTAATACAAAACTGACAAATTGGGCGAGCAAAATTATTCAGCCCATTTACTTTCAGTGCAGCAAACTGAAGTTCAGTGAGGATCTCTGAATGATCCAATGTTGACCTAAATGACTAATGATGATAAATAGAATCCACCTGTGTGTAATCAAGTCTCCGTATAAATGCACCTGCTCTGTGATAGTCTCAGAGGTCCGTTGAAAGCACAGAGAGCATCATGAAGAACAAGAAACACACCAGGCAGGTCCAAGATACTGTTGTGGAGAAGTTTAAAGCCGGATTTGGATACAGAAAGATTTCCCAAGCTTTAAACATCCCAAGGAGCACTGTGCAAGTGATAGTATTGAAATGGAAGGAGTATCAGACCACTACAAATCTACCAAGACGCGGCCGTCCCTCTAAACATTCAGCTCATACAAGGACTCATACAGCTCATACAAAGACTTATCAGAGATGCAGCCAAGAGGCCCATGGTCACTCTGGATGAACTGCAGAGATCTACAGCTGAGGTGGGCGAATCTGTCCATACAACAACAATCAGTCGTATACTGCACAAATCTGGCCTTTATGGAAGAGTGGCAAGAAGAAAGCCATTTCTGAAAGATATCCATACAAAGTGTAGTTTAAAGTTTGCCACAAGCCACCTGGGAGACACACCAAACATGTGGAAGAAGGTGCTCTGGTCAGATGAAACCAAAATCGAACTTTTTGGTAACAATGCAAAACGTTACACCCATCCCCACTGTCAAACATGGTGGTGGCAGCATCATGGTTTGGGCCTGCTTTTTTTCAGCAGGGACAGGGAAGATGGCTAAAATTGATAGGAAGATGGATGGAGCCAAATACAGGACCATTCTGGAAGAATGGAGTCTGATGGAGCTGATGGAGTCTGCAAAAGCCCTGAGACTGGGACGGAGATTTGTCTTCCAACAAGACAATGATCCAAAACATGAAGCAAAATCTACAACGGAATGGTTCACAAATAAACATATCCAGGTGTTAGAATGGCCAAGTCAAAGTCCAGACCTGAATCCAATTGAGAATCTGTGGAAAGAACTGAAAACTGCTGTTCTCAAATGCTCTCCATCCAACCTCACTGAGCTCAAGCTGTTTGCAAGGAGGAATGGGCAAAAATTTCAGTCTCTCGATGTGCAAAACTGATAGAGACATACCCCAAGCGACTTACAGCTGTAATCGCAGCAAAAGGTGGCGCTACAATGTATTAACTTATAATTTTGCACGCCCAATTTTTCAGTTTTTTATTTGTTAATAAAGTTTGAAATATCCAATAAATTTTGTTCCACTTCATGATTGTGTCCCACCTGTTGTTGATTCTTCACAAAAAATTACAGTTTTATATCTTTATGTTTGAAGCCTGAAATGTGGCAAAAGGTCGAAAAGTTAAAGGGGGCCGAATACTTTCGCAAGGCACTGTATGTATTTGACAATCTATGCATAGGAAAATGATTACATGTTTGTCAAGAACATTAACCACAAAATGTAATAGCTTATTAAAAATAGTTTCTTTATATTTCCCCATGTTCCATTAAATGTTCCATGGATTGAATTTCTACTTTTTCCGGGGGGGGGGGGATGCCATCCATAACTATAAATTGTATTTGTTCATTGTCTTTCTGTAGGAGATTGCAATTCTGTAATAACATTATTACAATTATGTAATAACATTAGACTAATTCCAATGAACACACATTGGAATCATTAGGCCTGAGAGAGGAAGGGGCACATTTTATTAATCAACAGAAATAATAGTAATTGCAGTTATTAAAAAGCATTACAGTTGTGGATTAAGCTAGTGGTTAATTAACAAAAATCAAATGTAAGCCTTTACATTCCTCCATCGGAGATCGTAATCCTGTAATGACCTTTCTTTTACAGTGAACAATCTCAATTCATAGCACATGATTTTAATAATAAATCTACTAAGTATTTAGCACAGACTGATGAAGATTCAGCTATTCCTTGTGGTTATTATACGGTAACTAAATTGCAAACCTGTGGTGACTCTAATTGTTCTGGGTATTGGTTGCTAAATGCATATATAGTGATGGTGGTGGATAAACTCAGAATTGTTTAGAGTGAGAGAGCATGATATTGCACCACAAGCGCCACAGTACCAATACCCAGCCCACGGGCCTCATCATACCAGAGGGTGTCCGTGTGAAGTGAAAACACATCGACATCTGGGATTAATAGGATGTGATTTACATTTAGTATTTTAGTCATTTAGCAGACGCTCTTATTCAGAGCAACTTGCAGTGTATCAATCAATCAATCAAATGTATTTTATAAAGCCCTTTTTACATCAGCAGTTGTCACAGGAGCCATTTCTGTTTACATTGATGTGTGTTTCTGTTCACGTTGATGTGTGTTTGTG
>JACXGM010018346.1:0-19110 GCA_016801145.1 Umbra pygmaea | reverse complement strand
AACTGTCACTACACAACATTAACCCTAGAACTTTAACTACACAACATTAACCCTAGAACTTTAACTACACAACATTAACCCAAACCATAGAACTATGACACCATAGATCCAACACTCCTAATGTCCATGTGCATCTCATCTACAAAATCAAGTATGTCACATTTACAACAGGAAATCCCAGACCACATTGTGCACCGCGGTACAGGATCTTGTGTTTCATTCTGTTTATGTGTGTGTGTGTGTGTGTGTGTGTGTGTGTGTGTGTGTGTGTGTGTGTGTGTGTGTATACAGGTACCGGTATGTGTGTGCATGCCTGTGCATAAGTGTCTGTGTGCACACATCCTGCAAAATGCAGCTTTTGCTTTCATACTACATGATACAACCCGACTTGAACAAGTTCAGTAACTAAATTTCAAGATTTGAGAATTTTTCAAGCTCTAGTTTTCTCTGGTTCTAATTCTGAGAAGCTTGACTCCCCATATCAGGCCTACAAACTCTTCTCCACCTTAAAGTTTGTAAAGCTATAGATGTGTCACCTCCGTCAGTAGCAGCTCCTCAGCCCTCCGTCGTGTAATGTCTTTGTTGTACCATCTAGAAGAGAGGGCGATTAGAAGCAAGTACAACCAAGCAAATGCCATCTGAAAAGTAAGGTTGAAACACCAATAGTTTCTTATGTAATCCTATAAAATAATTAGAAGAAATGCATGTGATGTAAACCAGACTCACTCAAATCTGCTGAAGTTGTTGCAGGATTTTTCTGCTATATACATGCAAGGTACAAAACCTTTATTCCTATTGAAGTATAAGAAAAAATGTATAATTAATTTAAGTATGTTCTGCTATATATCCAGTAGTACCGGTACATATTTACAGATAGTTATTATTATAAATATTGTTTTTTTATACTATGCGGTGTTGCACAAGGAAGCTGTCTTGCTCCACTACATTTTCACTCTACAGTACATGCTTCCACTAGGGGATGTCATCAGAGAACACAATGTAAATTTCCACAGCTCTGCTGTAGAGGCAGATGACATACGGTAGATGTAATAAGCTCACTCTCTAGGTGCCTAATTGCCATAAATAATTGTATGAGTGTGAATTTCCTAAAATTAAACGAGGATAAAACAGAAATCCTCTTAGTTGGCCCCAAAGTCAAAAGGGAGAAAATCAGCACGAGCAACCTGACTTCCCTGATCAAACCTGAAGTAAGGAGCCTAGGTGTTATCATGGACTTTGACCTGAGTTTTACCTCCATTAACGATTTTATGGTGACCAAAACCTCCTGTCACCTCAGAAATATTGTTAAAATTAGATTTTTTTGTTCATAACCCAAAAAGATGCAGAGAAACTAATTCACACATTTATTACAACTAGACTGGACTACTGCAACAACCTCCTTACAGGCTTCCCAAAAACATCTTTAGAGAAGATTCAACTCATTAAGAACTCAGCAGTGAGACTCTTAACAAGAACCAAGAGGCGAGAACATATTACTCCCGTTCTGAAGTAATTACACTGGCTCCCAGTCCCCCGCAGGATTGATTTTAAGGTCCTCCTGCTTGTTTATAAAACTCTAAATGGCTTTTACAGATTCTCTAAAATCCTATGTTCCCCAAAGGGCCCTCAGATCTTCAACAGTTAACCTGCTAATGGTTCAAAACCACACTCAAAGAAAAATAGGTGATGCTGCCTTTTTTAACTATGCTCCAAAGCTGGAACACAACACCAAAAAACATCACGGAGGCATAATCTATTTATATATTGAAAAAGCTGTTAAAACATATATTTTCACTTTGGCCTTTAACTAAGGCAGCACTCAAATGCTTTTTATGCTATCCTTCTTTTAATATGTTCCTTTACATATTTTTATAGTTTTGCCTGCAAATGTGCTCAATGCTTTTATGATTCCAAATATTTTTGCATTTCTTAGTCTAAAAGATGTAATTGATGTAAATATTTTTATTGATGCAAATGTCTTTCATTTTATGCATTCCTTGTATGAAAGGTGCTATATAAATAAAGGTTCATTATTATATTATAAAAGGACTGCCATACAAGTGACATTGAGGATTTTAAATGGTTTCTCATAGCACCTGTGATGAAAATATGTTTATTTTGAAAAAGCATTTATGCTTTTAAGCATTAAGAGCAGTTATTCATGTTTGTACACTGAACAATATCTTTAAAATATTCTGTTGGAGTTGTGTATTATCATACATATATATAATTTCATATAGTATATACTGTAAATATATACAGTGAGAAGAAAAACTGATTTAATCCCCTGCTGATTTTGTATGTTTGCCCATTTTGTATGTTATTTATTGATTTGCATTACAATGAGTGAAATAAGTATTTGACCCCTTTGCAAAACATTACTTACTACTTGGTGGTAAAACCCTAGTTGGTAATCACAGTGGTCAGACTTTTCTTGTAGTTGGCCACCAGGTTTGCACACATCTCATGCGGGATTTTGTCCCACTCCTCTTTACAGATCCTCTCCAAGTTATCAAGGTTTTGAGGCTGTTTGGCAACTCGAACCTTTAGCTCCCTCCACAAATTTTCTATGGGATTAAGGTCTGGAGACTGGCTAGGCCAATCCAGGACCTCAATGTGCTTCTTCTTTTGTTGCCTTGGCCGTGTGTTTTGGGTCATTGTCATGCTGGAATACCCATCCACGACCCATTTTTTAATGCCTTGGCTGAGGGAAGGAGGTTCTCAACCAAGATTTGACGGTACATGGCCCTGTTTATCGTCCCTTTAATGCAGTGAAGTCCCCTTAGCAGAGAAACACCCCCAAAGCATAATGTTTCCACCTGAATGTTTGATGGTGGGGATGGTGTAGTTGACCCCACATAGGCAGCATTCCTCCTCCAAACACGGTGAGTTGAGTTGATGGCAAAGAGCTCAATTTTGGTCTCATCTGACCACAACATTTCACCCAGTTCTCCTCCGTATCATTCAGATGTTCATTGTCAAATTCAGACGGGCCTGTGCATGTGCTTTTTTGAGCAGGGGGACATTGAAGGCACTGTCCTTCACGGTGTAGTGTGTTACCAATAGTTTTCTTGGTGATTATGGTCCCAGCTGCCTCGAGATCATTGACAAGATCCCCCTGTGTAGTTCCGGGCTGATTCCTCACCATTCTCATGATCATTGCTACTCCCCGGGTGAATAATCACACCAACTGTTGTCAACTTCTCACCAAGCTGCTTGGCCATGGTCTTGTAGCCCATTCCCGCCTTGTGTACAGTAGTTCTACTTATCTTGTCCCGGACATCCTTGGATAGTTATTTGGTCTGGCCATGGTGGAGTGTTTGGAATCTGATTGATTGCTTTCTTCTGTGGACAGGTGTCTTTTATACAGGTAACAAGCTGACATTAGGAGCACTCTTTAAGGGAGTGCTCCTAATCTAAGCTCGTTGCCTGTATAAAAGACACCTGGAGCTAGAAATCTTACTGATTGAGAGGAGATAAAATACTTATTTTACCCATTGTAATGCAAATCAATTAATCATTTTTTTTAAATGCGTTTTTCTGGATATTTTGTTGTTATTCTGTCTCTAACTCTTCAAATAAATCTACATTACAATTATAGACTGATCATTTTTTGTCAGTGGGAAAACGTACAAAATCAGCAGGGGATCAAATATTTATATATATATATATTCTGCTTTACATATTAGATAACAAAAGTGTTGACTTTGAGTTGCCATGTCATCTTTTCTTACCCGCTTTTGTCCTGTACTGTCCACCAATCATGGTGAGAGCTGTCTGTGAGGATATACTCCTGGTCTTTGTGAAGAGGTAGGTCTGTGTCTCCATGGGGAGTGTAGTCCTGTAGTGCTATCACCACCCTTTGCCCTGGATCCGAGAGCCGCCGCTATAGGCCCAATGTAAGGGAAACACTGAGCATGAAATCTAATTTGACCCGAAGAAACACAGTGTACTGTAAGTTTACTTTCACAAGGACGTATAGAGAGTACTGCTTACCTCTGGTTCAGGTGTTGGAGGAAGACACTTTTTGGTGGCTATAAAAGATCAGGATTAACTTCGTAAAGGCTTTTTTAAGGGTTTATATGTTAGACATACTGTAATAACAACAAAATAAGAAGCCTTTTTTATTGTTACTGTTATTTAACCAGGCAAGTTGACATCAAACCAAATCTTATTACAGCATTGACCTGAAAGCAAATAGGTTTAACTGTGTTCTTCACAGACAGAACAACAGAGGACAACAGAACTTCCTACGGACACCAGTCAGATGCCCTAACCACTAGGTCAGTGGTTTTCATCCCTCTCCTCGCGGCACAACAGATGTTCCACGGTTTAGCTGTCGCGTGCAGAACTAGCTTACCATATTCATTAATCAAGGGCCTGATAGTTTCCAGATGAGTTGAATCAGGTGTGCTAGCTCAGAAATAGTTAAAATACATTGAACGGCTGGTTTTCCCCGAGGAGAGGGTTAAAAAACACTGCACTAGGTTACCTTGCCAATGAAATAATGTGGGGCCTGTACCAAATCCCATAGGGTTGTACTCCTGACATCCTGTGGCCATCTTCTCTGTCTGGTAACAGCACCTCCATTTCCCTTCCATCCAGAAATTGGGGTGATACTTCAGGACTAATGCATTACACTTGGTCTCTTCAGGAAAAAGACACAAACACCAAGTACTGAATAAGCTGCCTCATTTTTGATGTAAACGTATATGCTATACCATAATCCTGGTCATTCATTTATGTTGATTTTAGTATCTTACACTATAAATTATATTACATACCATATCTGTTTTAAGAGGCTGGATAGTATTTGTATAAAAGGTCTGACTACGAATGTTCTTTCTCACCCTCCTTCAGAGCTCGGACCCATCTCTGTCGGCAGTCATTGTCCGGGGCAAAGATGTATAAGTAATAGCTGTCATGGACGACCTGTTGATATATTTACACAAATCAGGAAAAAAGCAGTGTCCTGGATTATAGGCATGGTAAAGTGTGTTTGTGTTCTAAATGGTGATCGGGAGCCGACCGTGCAGTAGACGAGTGGCTTCTGAGGCATCGTACCTGGAAGGGGTACTTGTTGGAGCAGGGAATGGGGAGTTCACTGCACACTATCTCAACACACTGGATGCTGGAGAGCTCTATACGGCCTTTTTGGATGGGCTTTTTCTGAAGATAAATGTACTTTAATCAATATCTTCCATACCTTACATTTTGTAAAAATACAAGCTCTCAGTACATAACGGCAAAGAAATGGAACGTAAAAGTAATTATCAACATAAAATGTAACACATGTTGGTCTCTGATCAGACAATCTAACAAGCAGACGACACACATTTTAACAAGGAAATAGCAGTGACATATTTACTACATACTCCAGGTCGCTGTTCAGAGTAAGTCAGCTCCTGGGTGTTCAAGACAAATAACCGTTCCTTGTAATTACAGGGTGATGTCCTTCGCTTCTGTTGAGATTTCTTGATGAGAGTTCCCTTTAAGATTACCCTGGGGAGCATAGCGAACACAGACACCTGGCTAACATTGAGGATAACAGGAGCAAGAGAGGCAGGGAGATGGGCTGTAGAGTTGGATTAAGCACCTATAGAGGAGAGATGGTTAAGGTTTATGGGTGTCAGTGACGTGGCTTTCCTGTGTAGATGCAGTAGGTAAACCACTTCCTTGCGCATGGCTTATAGAGACTAGCACTAGCATTCAGACTGTCACACTCTCGTGTATCGACTGCAGCGACACCCGTGCACAATGTGCACACATTCTGCAAACAAAAATGCACTCAAAACACAAGCATCACTATACTTGTGAAGACCTTGTTGTTAATCTTATTCTGAATATACATCTACAGTGACCTACATTAATGTTGGCACCCTTGGTAAATATGGGAAAAAAAGGCTTTAAAAAAGGGCTGTATGTTTTATACACAGGTTTCTATGGAAGAAAGTTGCTTCGGGAGTTGATTCAAAATCTTGCTAATGAATATTCCTTATTATTGTAAGGCAAATCCAATGGGATGAATTTTTGTAGTGCATTCTGAAAATTTTATCCAACCACAAAATTAATATTTATAGTAAGATTTTTGTGCCAGATCGAGCATATTTTAAATATTTGAAGGGGCAGGCCAAAGCTGAAATCTAGGGTGAGTTACCCTAAAATGGCATTACAGTCTCTCATCCTTCTTATTTTTCAAGTCACCACTCTTCACTGTACATATACCAATACATTTTATACCTCTGGCTACATTGTGAATAATATTTTGTGAATGTTAATTCTACCAAATCTTGGGGATGTCAGAATATTAAAATGTTAGATATCGAATTAGGCACAGTTTGAAAAACATACAGTACATACTGTTAAGGTAAAAATCTTTTTTTAAATAAATAAATGTTCATGTACATGGAAGCCAAAAATACAATAGACATATACATAGTCATGATGTTGCGTAGTAGTCAGGAGACAAGTGCGTACTTCCATTTGAGAAACATTTATTTACTGCAGAAGACTTTGACTGAAGTACAAAAACAACAAAATGCCAGGAGATCCTAATATCTTCACAATACCTTACACTTGCAGTTGGACTTTATAAAGACTCAATATAAGCTATACAGGTACATCCAAAATAGTATGAAACTCAAACCTTAACTTGTACTTACAGTCTTTCAATAAGGCAAATATATATAACACCAAACAGTAAACAATGACCAGCAACAGGAGGGGAGACAGAAGGAATTAAATAAAGAACTAACGTAACACAGCTGGGAACACTTAACCAAAACCACTAAACCATACAAGGACGTACAAAGACACAGAAGGGTAAAACCAAAACCTGGACTGGATCACATCTAACACAATACAGGGGACAATGTGACATAACATTTTCAATCAAACAATGTGAAATACAAGATAAAGGACAACGTTTTTAGAATTGGTAAGTAACAAACAGACCATTGTATTTTTAGAACACAGTAATAATTTAAGAAATTGTAACACCTGATAGTTTTTTTAATTTTTATTAATTGTTTGACAACATTCTGGTGAGAAGTTACCAAGCCACAAGGTCGACCAATCACGTCATAATAAATATCTAACCAATGGGCTCACACACCTAGTTAATTTGGTTAGCAGAGAATCAAAAGAAGTGAAGATTACGACTTATAGTGTTAATCAAAACTATTTAACCCCCATTGCAAATCAGGTTTATTGTCAAAATGTACAGACTTTCAGCTGTTTGTAATGAACAAATTGAAGAAAAGCAATTTAAATAGCTCAACACAACAAATGCTTCAAGCGGCTGGTGGAACATTGTCCTGTTGGAAGGTTTAATGATGCCCAAGCTTCAGCGTCCTCGCAGATGACATGATGTTTTCTCCTAGGATTTCCTGATTCTTCAATGAATCGATCTTGCCTTTCACACACTGCATGTTTCCTGTGCCAGAGGATGCACATCAGCCCCAGAGCATCACAGAGCCACCACCATGCTTGACTGTGGGCATTGTGTTCTTTTCAGCATATGCTTCATTCTTCTTCCTCCAGACATACCGGTGATCCATCATTTCCAGTTTTGTTTCTTTGCTCTACAGAACAGAATCCCAAAACCTTCTTTATATGATTTTGAGCATATTGGAGCCGGCTTTTCTTGTGCTTTTGAATCAGTAATGGTGTATGTCTTGGGAGTTCTGGCATGGAAACCTTCTGTGTTTAGTGCTCGTCTTACTGTGCTCACTAAAACCTCAGTGCCTGTTGCGACCAAATCTTGCTGCAGGTCTTTTGGAGTCACTCAAGGGTTTTTCACAACCGGCCGTCTCAGAAACCTGATTGCAGCAGTTGATAGCTTCCTTTATCTGCCGCGTCCAGGTAGTGTAACCACCATTCCATTAACCCAGGTAACTCATGCCCAAGAAATAGCCCAGTTAACAAATTCATGATAGCAGATTTGGTCACCGTACGATGACCGGTTTGCCTCCACAGACAGCTTAAACAGTTAAACCCACATTACTGCATTATTCCATCAAGACCAAATTGGTCTCCAAGCTCAATTGATGGAAAATAAATACACCTTAAATGCATCCATGCTCAACGTCATTACGCAAAAGACAATCAAGCATTTGTTTCAAATTCTTGCCTCCATTGAGGAAATGATGTCATATCTCAATCCAAAAAGAATACATATACTATAATTAACATTTGCATCTCAACATGTCTGCTACCATGGGTCTCCAACCCTGGTCCTGGAGAGCTACCATCCAGCATGGTCACTCCAAGATAATTATTAGAATTAGCTTGGCTAAATCAGGGTTGGCATGAAAACAATCAGGACAATAGCTCTCCAGAACCAGGGTTGGAGATCTCTGTAGGTAGACTACAGTTTAGTTGGATTAGCAGACTATATAATTAGCAGACAGAGAGAAACTATTTTTTATTTATTAATTAAATAAAAAATTTAATTAATACTTTGACTTTTTTCTCAAAAATTTAGAGAGGTGTTTGTGAAATAAAAACGCACCACACACCTCTATAATATTTTGAGAAAAAAGCCAAATTTTATTTTGAGATTAAACTCTCAAAAAGATTATTTTGACTTTATTCTTTAAATAATATTTAAAAAATAAAGACAAGGTTTATGTGAAGTAAAAATGCACCACATCTCTCTGTAAAATGCGCACACACTTTCTCATTTGCTTCATGTGCAGTTTTGTTAATAAGGGTATTTCCGGCATGGGCACGAGTTACCTGGGCTGAGTATATAAAACAACACAGATACATCTAACTACCACATATTGTAATAAAAATGTATATCTTCTGTGAAATTATTATAAAATAGGCTACTTTGTTTATCCCTTATGCAAATACCTTGTGCAAAGTGATACAAGATCATTATGCTCAAACCAGACGGGGCGATGCAAATGTTAATAATATGATGTATTTTAATCCGATTCTGTTCTGTGATCTCCATGGAGAAAATAATTTGAAATAAAATCCTGATTGTATTTAGTGTAACATCGTTGCTCATGGATGCATTTAGTACAGTAGGGGAGACCGGGTATAGTTGTAACACGGGGAGAGTTGTAACACTACCAATTCCACAAGTCAGGTATAAGATATGGGTCATGTGACAGTTTCAGTTTCCTCAGGCTTCCTTTATGTTCCCACATGGAGGTTATCCAGTCTGTGTTGCTATCTCTCCTGAAGCTACAGCAGAAAATCTAATTCTGAGGTACTTCTACTGTTGTACATAATGTTGTATGAGTTATATTAGGTCAAACTGTAGTTTCTCTAGTAAAGAATGGTGTCTCAACCTCCTGCTAATTTCAAAGCGCCATGCTAAAAGAGCTAGCTAGACAAATGGGTGACAGTGGTGGGGTAGATTGTAACACGTGTTTTGAAAGTGTTACAACCATCTCCTTACATACTAAGAAGACTTATGATTTTAATATTTCATCAGAATGCCAGGAACTTGGGTGAGACAAACTGACTTTGGAGTCGATGCCATTCTTTTAAAAAAGCAGCAGAGGCTCTTCCGAAGAGGAAGATTTCTGTGTTATCTGTATGGAACCATTTAGAAATTCAAGACCCAAAGAAGTGTGGGTCAAGTGTGTTTTATGTAGCTTTTGGGCCCACCAGGCATTCCCTCTAGACCAATTTGTCACCATTGTAACTCAATGCATTTAATTTATTTGTTCTTGTCACCATTGTGACTTAGGAATGAATTTAATTTGTTTGTTCTTGTCACCATTGTGACTGATAAAGAATGCATTCCATTTATTTGTTCTGTGGAATGGGGGTAAATATGTTCATGTTAATTTGCTCTCACTTACACACACACCCATATCAGTGTGCATGCACATACAAACATGCACACACATGCACATGTGTACATGCACAAACACACACCATAGGCACATACACTCCCCATATTTCACACATATTTTATTGTTGCAGCCATTCATTTAAAATAAAACTGTTTTTGTGGCATTTCACTTCGAGTACCCTTAGTTTTTGTGTATTTTGTCTACCTGTTACAACTTACCCCAGTATGTGTTACAACCTACCCCATTAGTTGGGTAGGTTGTAACAAATGACCACCTTGTATTTGTCATCATCTCACAAAGTCTGTGATATAGTTGAAGAAATATAAATTGTTGCCATTTGTAGTAGACTACACTTTAGGTGCTGAAGAAAAAAGTGTTACAACCATACCTGGTCTCCCCTATGTATTCGTTTTAATCAATTGCGCTTCGCACGTAGACCGATTGGATCGTGATGGAAGAATGCTAAGTGGGTGTAACTGTTTAGGCTTTCAGGTCTGTAACATTCATCTTAAATTGTTCAAATGACGAAAACCGGCCATAATGTGGTGAATAAGTGGTGAATAATCTGCTAATTCATGCACTTTTATGTATTTGTTAACAAGGCTATTTCTAGGAAATTAGTTAACTTTCCTGTGCAGAGTACATCGTTTAAAAACATGCATTTAACAACCACGAACTGTTATCAAAAAGAATCTGATCGCTGATATCAGATCAAACGCAAGTGTGTGTGAAAGTCTCCCAAAATACATATTTTTTTACTTGCACCAGCTCTGCTTGCACCCAATACGGTACCATGCGTAACTGACTTCACACTCTGCCAACCCCTTTTCAATGCCCATTCCTAGAACTGCGGTCCTGAAACTGCAGTCTCCGGTACTGCAGGCACATACTATTGGTAGAATGGGTAATTGTAAAATAGCATGATGTTACACACTCCAGTACAGTAGGTGGCGGTATTCACCTAAAGGTTGTTTGCAATCCGCCATTAACTAAGAGAAGAAGGCTTCTCTTCTAGTATAATACCCCGCTGACAAATGTCTTCTGAAAAGCTAATGTTGGCTAGTTTTAATTGTAAGGGCGAATTAAATATATAGGACATACTGTTATTAAGGACTACATTTAAAGGTGTGTTTCAGCCTTTGTTGCCTTGTGTTTTATTATTTGTCGTTAAATTACTTAAAATCTGTGAAGCTCTGATGTTTTTATACTGTTAACTAGCTTAGCATGGCTAGAAAACAATGTAGCTCGCTTGACAGAGCTAACTAACGGGGTGTTATCCAACTCGCTAGCTGTCTAGCTGTTGAATGTATTTAGCTAATATTACATCAATAAATTCGCGGGCTTTGCTAGCCACATCGAAGGCTACTAACTAACGCATCTGTGCAATTCGTCAAAATTGTATTCACTATATACCTAGCTTGCTATCTAGTTCCCTAGCTATGTAGTTAGAAGCGCATGCGCATAGTAGTTCTCTTTAGCATTTTAGAAGACATTCCTATCCATATAGATGCAATACTTACAAGTCTATCTTAAGATAACTAAGTGTGACAAACGCAGCACCCAGTTGATTTAGTCAAACTAACTAGCACCTTTCAGAAATTAATTATTTGTAAAAATACTCATCTTTAGTACCACTTGTGCTAATATAGCTAGCTGCTATTATAAGATACTTTGCTAAATTATAGGAGAACGCCTGTATCAAAGCCCATTTAGACGTATTGTACACCCGTTACATGGGTGCATACAATCTTTTGTTAATCAGCAGTTAATAGCATTCACCAGCTTGTGTTTTAAATGTCACTACAAAGGTGAAGTATGACGGTTAAGTTTTATTGCATAATCAATTGTGTGTCATCTCAAATTCCTCCTTCCAGGCCTGCACTATGGGTGAACCACAGCAAGTGAGTGCCCTACCTCCCCCTCCCATGCAGTACATTAAGGAGTACACGGATGAGAACGTCCGGAAAGGGCTTGCTCCTAAACCCCCTCCGCCCATCCGAGACAGCTATATGATGTTTGGCAACCAGTTCCAGTGCGACGAATTGATCATCCGCCCACTGGAAAGCCAGGGCATCGAAAGGCTCCACCCCATGCAGTTTGACCACAAACGGGAGCTCAAGAAACTCAACATGTCCATCCTGGTCAATTTCCTGGATTTGTTAGACATCTTGATCAAGAGCCCTGGCAGTATAAAGAGAGAGGAGAAGCTGGAGGACTTGAAGCTGTTGTTTGTCCACATGCACCATCTGATTAACGAGTACCGGCCACACCAGGCTAGGGAGACCCTGAGGGTGATGATGGAGGTGCAGAAGAGACAGCGCTTGGAGACTGCAGAGAGGTTCCAGAAACATCTGGAGAGGGTAGTGGAGATGATTCAAGGCTGCCTGGCCTCTTTGCCTGATGACTTGCCCCAAACGGAGGGCTCAGGTGGGGTAAGGGGTGGCGCTGGAGGCGCAATGGGGTTGGCTACTAGGCTAAAAACTGAACCCATGGATGTGGAGGAGACTGGGGCCAGCTGTATGGCTCTTGGGCCACAACAGGACAAAAGCATGGGTGGTGCTGTTAAGCGGGACAAAGTATGGGACAAGGATGCAGCCATGTGTAGTATTATAGATGAGATTGCCTGAGTTTAGAGCTGGGGTCTCTTCATCTGGAGTGCGCTAATGAAGATTGTTGTGGAAAATTGTTCTGTTTAACATATTGTTGAGCACACAATTGAGCAACATTTAAGAACAAAACAATTCACCTTGCTCAATATACTTTTTTATGTTTACGTTTCATTGGTTCAATTTGTCTCATTTTAAAGGTACTGTGTAGAATTCTCTGGAGTGAAAAATCTTATTTTTCTTTCATTGAGCAGCTTCAAAAAGCTGTAGAACATTCATTTCACCATGTTTACAAATAGAAAAACACAGTTTAGATGGGACAATTATTTTGTGCTCCATGCAGTGTATATTTTGTCTGGAAATTTTGATGAGGAAATGACTAGTTGTGCTTCCACAATGTCTGTTAACATGCACATGCTGGTCTGTATTTAATATCAATTATGCATTTTGGGCCTTTTTTTTGTTACAAAGCACTGCATAGTGTAGGGAATCATTATTCCATATACATAGTTTATTGGATTGTTAAAATATACATTAATCTATTTTTTACAGCGTTATGTAAGCTGGTCAGCAGTAAAGAGAAAGTACCGGTAATTCCATTGTTATGGCTCGTACTCTACACCGTACCTTTAATTGTTTTGAATGGTAAAATGCAGTTATCACTAATGCTATCAGCAGTTTCAAACTAGTCAATGCTTTACCTATTATGACATTGATTATGATGGTGTGTATCTTGTTTTTTGTAATATCATTGTTTAGATGGCTTATATAATTAAGAATTTGATAAACAATTTAATATAACAATTCCCGGTCCTGTTTCATAACTTACAATTCTAATTTGTTATGCATTTATCGTGGCATTGTAAGGTCTATACCAACTGAGCAATATCAATTATTGTTTTTCCATCACTGTCACAGTTGATTGTGAAATTGTATACCATTGGTGAATCCTTAGTGATGAAATAACAATGAAAATTAATAAAATTATGTTTTAGGAACAGCACAAAATGTCCAAGAAGTGATACTGCATGTCTGTCTATGGTTAACCAAGATCTAGGGATATGTGTGCTGTTGTTATAGTGCTATGGAAAAGTAGCTGGCCCTATCAGATTTTTGTGTGCATATGTTTGACATGGAATGTGGAAAGGTATTTTTTGTACAATCGTGATAAAGTACATGACCTGGAAACTTTCTGGAAGCCGATTTACAATATTGCTGGACCTTTATTGGGCTTTATTGCATTCACAGCCTGATTCAAGTCTCCCACAGCATTTTGATAGGACAGATCTGGGCATTGATGTAAACATTCCAAGAGGGTGTTCTTTCCGACGGCAGTGTTTTGTTGTTTCATTTGTTCAATAAGGATCTTTTTTTATCCTATATCAGGTTTTAGTTGAAGATCTGAAAACATTTTAGTTTTAAAAAGGGAGACAATTTAATGGGACAGCATTTCACAGGATCTTATATACAGATCAGGGCTTTGTATTTAGCATTATTTCAAGTTTATTTTCATTGCACAGAAATGCAGGTACCGGTATGAAAACAGTGAAAATATTGTGCCACGGCTTCAACAATGTAGTAGAAACCTGAATCTCCTATATTTGTAAACAATGTGCTATAAAAGGAAGATGAGTGTTCCTGATCCGGTTTGTATAGTAGTTACAGATCACAATAAATGAACAAAACCAAAAAACTATAAATAAAATGGACCCTCAGTCTCTGTTAACAAAAAATGCAGTTGATAAAAACCAAACACAATCAAAAACAGTAAATAAAATGGAAATTAAAAACACAACCAAAACATTTTTATTAATCAGGCGATTAATTGATTTATTGCATATTGCGACAGGCCTAACTCCATGTGATTCAACATTTCCATTACTGTGTTATGAAAACAGTTTTTTATGGAATCTCTTGGAAACATAACTGCCTGTTTGATTATATTATAGATAATATTTCAGCTATATTTGAATAAATGTGTATATGTAGCATATGTCATTATAGTGAGTAGTGATTGGAACTGAAATCCTAATACGGTACATAGTGAGCCTACCAGTCTGCCCTGTATGTACAGAATATTCTAAACAACTTTACTGGCCCAGTTAAATTCCCTCAGACCTACATTTTCAAGTGGTTGCTATGGTGATAAAATTATTATGAATCATATATGACCTCTTAGAGACAGAAGTCATGCAATATGTGGGGCTGTAGATGCCAGGTGTGCTTGTTTTTGTTCCAACTTTACTCTAAACCAGATTCAGTTATTTATCTACTGTAGTCGCCCACGGTTGATATTACCAAAAGGCTGGGTAGACCTAATATCAGAATGTCAATGTTTAAATGTGTGGACGTTTTAGCCCACTGACCTGCATATAATACGGAAACCTCTAAATTGTTTGCATCCCAGTGTAATGTGCAGAAACTGGGTTAAAAGGAGTTGTAGTTGCTAATGAGACTTAATAAGACCTAATCTTTTCCAGAGGCACCCAAACAGTCATTAACCCAGTCAGAAAGTGTATCAATGAACCAGGAATTAAAAGCTTAGCGTGTATTTATGAATGGGTTAAAGGACACAGTTTGGTGCTTTGTTTAGAGTGTAGGGAGGTGGAGCTCACTAAAACTGTGTACATGTTTTTATTAGGATGAAAAAAAAACATTTTTGCTGAGTTCAGAAAGGCCAAGTCGGCTAGCCTATTCTATAATAATCATGTAATTAATGTTTTTGTATACAGGATTTGAATTAGGTAAGTAAATATCAATATTATTTCAGGCTATGGTCAGGCCTACCACGGAAATACATACAAAGTAATATTTCGCATTTGCAATATATAGCCTACGTCCTAAACCTGAAAAAATAGACATTTAATGTTTTTGTCACATTTCCGCAGGCGGTTGATGTTTCAGAGCTCATCATCATTTGTGAATACGTACCTTGTTGGCGTGCATGTTATGATTTCAAACACAAAACGCTACTATCGTTTCTCCGTACCTGAAAAAGCATGTTATAAAACTCGGTTTCACAACAGGGTGGGACGCCGGTCCCTCAACCAATAGGATTCCCAGTTTTACGTCACGTGAACTTTATTTATGTAAGGTAATGGGGTTTATAACAGCATTTTGCTTTGTCGGGATTATAATACAAAGAATAACAACAGGGCGAGAAGCGGACTTCTGAGCGTATTTTTACAGTGGTGCCGAAAGAATCGATGAATCGTTTAAAAAGGTTGATCATGATGTGGTTTACAGTTGATGGAGTTCGGAGTTGAGGACAACCAGCCGAGACGCAGGCGATTGGACTTACACATGTTGCAAGGAATAACAAGACGTTCTTATGTGTTGTTCCAAAGTAAATACTGCATGTTAAAATGGATGAAGCGTAAAATTGAATTTGGGCTTGTAAATTGACACGTAAATACGAGCTTTATTATTCGATATGGGTCTATAGATTGTCTTTGTTTACAGATCCGATCGACTGTCGTTTAGATGATGAGAGAAGGTGGGAATAGATAGAGACAAGTGTTTTGTAAAGGCACTGCGTAATTTAACCCAACCACTGGAGCTAGGCTGGGGATCGTTTGTGATCGTTTAACCTGGAAAAGAACGCGTCCAGCGTGCAGGGCCTCTAACTTCACTTTTCACCATGGATCTACTTGAGTGTCCAATCTGCTTGTTTCTCATGTGTGAACCGGCCACAATGATATGCGGTCACTCTTTCTGTCGAAGGTGCCTGGGAAACTCTTTGACATCCAGGTGCCCAGCCTGCAAAGAGAAATTTAAACAGAAAGACGCAAAAAACATTAAAAACAACGTCCTGCTCTTCAGCGTCATTGAGAAATGCTGCCCAGACGAGACGAGGGTGAAGTGCCAAATTTTGGAGAAACTCAAAACTAGCGATTTCACAGAAGCTTTACGCATCTTGGAAGAGGGATTGCAAATAGGTAAGGGGATTCAAAATATTTTGTGAACTTTTAGGGGTTTTGAGTGGAATTGTTACTTATGCAACCACCCAGCAGCTACAGTGACGGCCTATGCCCAAATGTATAGGCTTGTGTAACGTGGAATCCAGCCACCACACGACCCAAATTACGCAAGCTTACGTCACACATGTTTTGATCCCTAACTCTATATTAGGGTATATTTTGGAATTATTGGTCTTATTCAGTTTCAGATTTAAGTGGGTTATTATCTCGCATATGTGTGAGGACATGGGTCGGGCGTACGCAAACGAACGCCCACAGATCTCATTTAGTTCTACTGAGTTTGGTCCATGTGCTTTAGCTGCAACATGTTCTGTTCTAAATCTAGTCTACGTGTTGAATTATAGACAACGAATTAGATCATCGTAAAAAGAGTACATTTTACTGATACATGCAATGTGTCATTATTACCAAGGCCTCAGATTGTTGGAGTGCTTTTCAAAATATTATGCCAGAAAATAGACAACTGTTATGATTTAAAGAGAACTAAAGTAAGTGAAGAGAGTGTACTGATAGCAAACCGTTAACATTTTATACAATTAAGTTAAATTTAAAAGTATATGATACATGACCGAGCTAAGAGGAACCCAAATCCTGCCTCAAGCCTGGGCACTGCACACACACTGTTGGTTGCTACAGAGACGGAAGCTTTATGTCTAGGTCATCATACAGTCACATAAGACACCTGCTGTGCCATAATTGAAGTCTGAACTTGTGGAGTTGCTTAGTCAGCAGACTGGCAGCATTAACTGTGTGTATTCCAACAGAAGAACAAGTGTTGTCATCCTGATAAAGACTTATAGATGGAATATGTTCATGCTATTTGTGAGCTATAATAAAATAAACGCTTTTAATTTTCTCCTACATGACTGCTTTGGTTACACGTTTCTTTCACACAGGTTTTTGTGCATTGTTCTGAAGCACTAAATTATTTTTCTTGTTGCAATTTCATACATGTTAAAGATTCTTTGTAGAATTTGAGCCCTAAAACATTACCACTTTCTCTTTCAGTAGCAAACTTAGACATTGTATAAACTGTATTTATTGATATTAAAAAATATGAAAAATCGATTTATATGGGATCCCTAGATGTTTCCCTACATTATGCAGTGTTTGGCCATTGACGTTGACTAGTTTAAGGAATTGTTGTCATATTTAAATAGCATTTTCACATTTGTACAATATAAAAGAGAATACACTTTTTTCAGCTTTTGTAAGCTGGCCACTGAAAAAGAAAGTAAAATTTTTATGGCACAAAATTCTACAAACAGCACCTTTTAGCACTCTTCCCTTGTCTCTGTACAGGGAGTCTTCTTTTTGATGTTGGCTGTTCAGTTTCTGTGGGTGTTTTGTAACAGTGTAAGAATGAAAGTCCTACATATTATAATTAGTAGATCACCTAATTTCTTTGTTGTATTAAAGGGATCCACCCACATGTTTGCCAACCTGTCTTCTCCAGTCCAATTAACATTACATCTCATCTCTCTCTGTATCTCTGGTTTTCTTTCAGCCTCTTTCCTTTTTTCATGTTTAATATGTTGTGAGTGGGTGACAGAGAAACAATAATATACAGCTCTAGGAAAAATTAGAGACCACCTGTATTTTTTTCTTAAATCAACCCCTGGAATGTGATCGAAGATGTATGCTCACAAGTCATCAGTCAAAGCTAAGCTACTTGAATCTTTGCACCAGGAGTGGCATAAAGTCACCCAACATCAATGTGAAAGACTGGTGGAGAGCATGCCAAGATGCATAAAAGCTAATTAATATTATTTTACAATTACTATTATTCCAACAAAAATTGATTTCTAAAACTCTTCCTAAGTTAACTAGTTAGTATTGTTTTTTTAAATATGAATATATTAACTTATTTTTTGCATTATTTGAGGTCTGACAACACTGCATCTTTTTTCAAATTTAACCATTTGAAATTTTCTGCAAATAAATGATCTGAATGATAATATTTATTCGGAATGTGGTAGAAATGTCGTCAGTCGTTTATTGAATAAAACAAAAATGTTAATTTTACTAAAACACAACTATCAAATACAACCGGAGATACTGATGAGTTTGCAGTGGTCTCTTAATTTTTTCCTGAGTTGTATATAGTGGTTAAACAGATAAAATGGGGTTTATGCATACAGCTGGGCAACATTGATGCAATAATAATAATAAAAATACATCTTGCACCACAGTTTTTAACCCTTTAAAGTTCTACTACTTATTTAATTGTTTAAGCCATTATCTCCATCAGTCACCCCTATTAGCAATGTGTTTAATTTTAATGTATTGCGTAGACTACTTTCTGAACAATGTCCGCAGTAAGTGACCAGTGATTCAAAAGCACAGTGTTTAGTGAAGGGACATGGATTAGCCATCTATTAGTACAGTAGTTACAAAGTCCCACACTGCCTGCTTAGCTGGACATTATTCACTTTGAATTGGAACTTGGGCGGCCAGGTTATAACAGCAGTTAGCTTTTCTTTGTCAATGCTGATCTTAACAATGTTAAGTAGCTGATTTGGTTCTGTTAGCCGCTAATATTTTTTACTAATATCTAACCACAGACCGTTACTGTAGAGGTGTGTGTGTGTGTGTGTGTGTGTGTGTGTGTGTGTGTGTGTGTGTGTGTGTGTGTGTGTGTGTGTGTGTGTGTGTGTGTGTGTGTGTGTGTGTGTGTGTGTGTGTGTGTGTGTGTGTGTGTGTGTG
>JACXGM010018344.1:0-19110 GCA_016801145.1 Umbra pygmaea | reverse complement strand
CACAGTCAGTGATGGTCTGGGGTGCCATGTCAGCTGCTGGTGTTGGTCCACTGTGTTTTATCAAGGGCAGGGTCAATGCAGCTAGCTATCAGGAAATTTTGGAGCATTTCATGCTTCCATCTGCTGAAAAGCTTCATGGAGATGAAGATTTCATTTTTCAGCACGACCTGGCACCTGCTCACAGTGCCAAAACCACTGGAAAATGGTTTACTGACCATGGTATTACTGTGCTCAATTGGCCTGCCAACTCTCCTGACCTGAACCCCATAGAGGGATCTGTGGGATATTGTGAAGAGGAAGTTGAGAGACGCAAGACCCAACACTCTGGATGAGCTTAAGGCCGCTATCGAAGCATCCTGGGTCTCCATCACACCTCAGCAGTGCCACAGGCTGATTGCCTACATGCCACGCCGCATTGAAGCAGTCATTTCTGCAAAAGGATTCCCGACCAAGTATTGAGTGCATAACTGAACATAATTATTTGAAAGTTGACCTTTTCTTTTTTTTTTGTATTACAAACACTTCTTTTATTGGTCAGATGAAATATGCTAATTCTTTGAGATAGGAATTTGGGGTTTTCATGAGCTGTATGCCAAAATCATCAGTATTAAAACAATAAATGACCTGAAATATTTCAGTTGGTGTGCAATGAATCTAAAATATATGAATGTTTAATTTTTATCATTACATTATGGAAAATAATGAACTTTATCACAATATGCTAATTTCTTGAGAAGGACCTGTATATTGAATTTTGATGAGGGGTCTAATGTGGAGCTAAACTTATACTCAGCGGTGCTTTAGCCCCATCTTGCCCAGGCCTGCTGCTGTCCACCAATGAAATGGAGACATCTAGGTTGATTTGATGCCCAACTTGCTTTTACATGAATTGATAATGTGAGTATTCTCTTCTGTAATTGGACTGATTCCCAGGCAGAATCTGCAATTAGCGGCTTAGTGGTTACATGCCTCAGTGGTTAGTTAATAGGCAGAGTAAGCAATTTGCATGTCTTCGTTTATCTGTCATTGGAAAATAGTAAATCAGTTGCTAATTTATATCAGCTGCTAAAGGCTGTAGTAAAAGACTTCACATTTTTTTAGGCCACTGAAGTAATTAGCGTATCCTATAAAATGTTTAATAATTTAGATCAAGTATAAATTCAGATCATTCTTTATGTAAATGAACACTACTAAAATAATAACCTCTGTATATTTTATTAAGCAAAATATTTTGACCTGGAACAGACAGACATTTGTTAAACAAAACTCTTTTCAAGTTGTCTATGACAAGAGAGTTTTGCCTTGCTACCTTATGTTCCCCATGTTAATTGTCATTAAACAGGCTCTGAGTTAAATAAAAGAGGGAGCAAAAGTTATATGCTTAAAGAGGCAAGGAGAGAATATATTGAGGCAATTTATGTGGTCTGTTTCTATCAGCATGGTTATTATTATTTATTTATTTTTCTCCACTCCCAATTCCCACTGACCCTGGTTGTCGGCAGCTCCATAACAGCTTGGACAGATGCCAACTCACATGGTTGATCCAAACATGTCTCAGAGCCGGACAATAATTTTCGCACTGCTCATCCAACACGGAAGCCTTTATTTAGATGATGTACAGGATGATTACAATCACCAACTGTACTTCCGTGATTTAATTTACAGGTGCCCGATCTGCACACATGGAGTTGCTGGAGAGTGACATTTCCACATCTTTTAGTGTGTCACGCTGTCCCAGAGTGGGATTGCGTGGCCATTGAACTGAGAGATGGACTCATACATGTATATATTGTT
Organism: Umbra pygmaea; assembly: GCA_016801145.1. Taxonomy (NCBI): domain Eukaryota; kingdom Metazoa; phylum Chordata; class Actinopteri; order Esociformes; family Umbridae; genus Umbra; species Umbra pygmaea. Next base: position 17,316 of record JACXGM010018344.1, on the reverse strand, counting down.
TATTTATGTATATTTGCTTTAATTTGTGGTCCAGTGCGTATGTACTGGGGTTTTGTGCTTCTGTTATTGAGTGTGTGTATATGGAGCTGTGGCGCCACCCCCCTGAACACCTGTAAATATGGATAGGTTTCAGTCTAGTAAATAACATTCTTGTTATATCTCAATGCTAAGTACATACAGCTGTTATCTATTTCGTTCCTATATAGGCTCTGGTGTTCAGGGGAGTGGCATAGTTAAATGATTATTGTAATTTGATTTCCTGCAGTCCGGGGATATGGATATGATATGTAAGTAGGCAGCTGTATGAGTTGGCTTGAGGTAATTGTGTACGCTCTTGAGGTCTAGCTGAAGCATCTATGTCGCTTAGAGCGTGGAGGATAGTTATATTCGTTGTGCACTCCTGTTATTCCAGTTGAGATTATAGCATACACTCTGTAACCGTCCATGTTTCCTGGAAGCAGATTTATTAGTTAACGTTCTACTGTTGTGCACTGACTACTCTATTCTGCCTGCGATATCTGTTCTTTTGTACACCCTGGACTATTGACATTAAACCAACTTTAAAACAACTCCACTGCCTGCTTGGTCTCCCTTCCTCCACACTACACCATCTAAACTGTGACATAGTGTAACAACCTGGAATGAAATATCAATATATTGGGATTTTTACAATATGTTTTACAAAATATACTGAACACAATAAAGGTGGATAATATTTTTTCTTGTTTTCTTGTAACTTTTCAAAGTTAAACAAAAACACACTTGTTGGTTAGATAAGTATTCACCTCCCTTGCTTTGCAATCCTTAAATGTGGAATGTTGCACAACTACTACTATATCAGCGCTACAAGCTAGCAATGTCTAAAAAGAGAATTTTGGATTTTTTTCAATCCAACCCTGAACACCCGAGGACTAGCGACAGTGAGTTTTTAGAGGAGACAGAGTTAGTGGTCTGCAAAATACAGAGCCTGTGTAAAGTATCATTAGGCTCTCCCCCCACGCCGTCCCCTCCCCCGCCAGCACGCCCTGCCGAAAATGACTTCCCGCGTGTCTGGACCAAGGAGCTATCAAAACAAGTCCAGAATAAATTTTTGGAGAAGCACCAACCAAACATTTCCCAAATATTTTAACATCTAATTAAGAGTAAGTACATTTGCCAACTCCTCTAATCCTATGAATGTTGTCATACAATTCCTGGATTGTGTGTAGTTTCTCTTCAGATCATCAGTGTGTTAGTTTAATCTGTTATTTCTGTAATCAGTCACATTAGTTTCTCTTTCATGACATACATTGACATTTAGCAGCATGAAATAGCAACAGCAGCAAGTCAATAATTACACCTACAGTACCCTTGATAAATATGAACCAAATAAGTGTGCAAATCTATCAAATATTACATGCAATCTGTTTTTTAAATAATTTCAAGTTCAAGTAATAGAACTACACATAGAAACAGATTTTTACCAACACAAGAAATTAAAACATTTGGTACCCCTGTTTTTAATGGTTCAGCACTACCTACCTGCCAGTATAATCACAATGAGCTTTCTTCTAAAATGATTTATTAGATTGGACAACACATTGTGAGACAGCTTAAAGGCCATGCCTGTATACAGATTATTTCCATGTCTTTGATATCATTTGTCTTCCCTTATTAATTCCCTTTTCAATTCAAATAATTTTCAAGTAGGTTCGAGTCTAAAGACTGAGATGGCCATTGAAAACTATTCCTGTTGTAGTCAGTTAACAATTTTATTGTAAAAAAAATTGAATTTTGAGGTGTGTTTCTGGTTAGTGTTTTGCTGAAAGATCTACTTTCAAGTCCTTTGACTTGGCAAAGTATGATGTCGCTGAGCCTATCAAGGAATATGGTGCAGTTTTGTTTTGTCTTCAAAATTATAGTGAGCCATTAATCTGGGAAAAAATTGTGCAAAAAAGGAATCATTGCATAGGTGTATCAGAAAGAACAAGATATTTAAAAAATGTAAGATCATTAACCATTTCTATTTTGTCAACATCATGGAACATGGGGCTCCAAATGAAACCCCAGCATAAATACAGTGAAACAGCCTTTTAAGTTTCAAATGTTCCACCTTCTCGTTAAGTCTGAGCATCTGAGGTTGCATGCACCAATGAATTGACACAAAACAACACTATTAGTTTCCTTGTTGCATTACTGCTGCATATTGTGGTTTGCCTGTCTTTCTCAGGGATGAAATGTAAGCTTGTAAGAATCACTCCAATAGCGTAACAATAATTTCTTCCCTCATTGCCCTCTCTTAGTTTCAGATTAGCTACATGTTGTGTGCTTTACATAAGCAAATTAATGTTTTTATTCTACTAAACTTGGGAAGAAAATGTATAATTATTCATTGCAATGTGATTATTGCTATAATTATTACCACTTAGCACTTAGCCGTGTGCAGGGTGAACAGTGCCATATGGCACAAATGCATAAATGAATACAAATCTGCATATACGTGTTAATGTATAGGCTTATTTTCCAAAGTATATGATGCCTCATTTAGCAGCATGTGGGCAACAGATGAAGCGATACAGTAGATTAATTCTGAAGTCCCTCCTTGCAGTATCACAGAAAAAGATTGAGTGGATTGTGCAGTAGCCACATCAATTTATCAAGGATCTTGTTACTAATGAACAGAACAAGGGTATTGAACAAATGCCTGAAAAGTAATTTAGAAAGTTAATTTCAGTTCCAATTTGGCTGTAGACACAAAGCTATTAGTGTCCCGTTAAAAAAAAGAATCAAGGATTCATTGCTTGGGTTTATTTTTCTTGCTCCAAAGGAAGGACAAAGTTCAAATATGGTTTGACATGCTTAGTTTATTGCATGACCTATGCATTTCAATTAACCTGCTAAAAGATGCAGAGGATGTGATAAAAATGTTACTTGTTCTTCTGTGAATATGAAATGTAAATGTCGCTACAGTTGCAACAGTCAATTTTTGTGTGCATTGGACAAAATTATTTTTTGTTTTATGTGGTGTTAAGTAGCCTATACTATGGAGACAGATTTGCTTAAAATTATTGCAAATGTGCAGACTACAAGTCACAAATATGTACTACAATTTGTAAACAGGAAACACAATGTGCAAATAAATGTTAAATCCACAAATACCCTATGGTCTGCTGATATAAAACTTAAACAAATAATTAGTAGGGTACATTTTGCTTTTGTGGATTATGTAATAATTGTGGATTGTTTTTCCTATTTATTTTCAACATACAGAATCACATGTTGCACTAAATACTGCTAAATATTATTTTTAAAAATGTGCAAATGAAAAAAGTCTACAATTAAATACTTCATCTGTAAAGATCTGTAAATGGGCAACACAGTCCACAAATAGAATTGACAATCTGCAAACAAACACATTTCAAACATGATCCACAAATATCTTACAATCTGCAAACAATTTGCATGACTTAAAGATGTATTTGTGTGTGACATAATCAATATTATAAAACGGGTCTGGTGAAATCTGCAATTTGATTGGCTAAAATTGCATTCCAAACCTATGACAATTCCCTGATATCCGCACTGTAGAATGTTGCCTTTTCACTGAAGTGTAATCAAAAAGTATCACTACACTCCCCTAAGGAGCTCAACAAAATAAAAAACATGGCGGACAATTCCTCTCGCTTCAAATCTCAACACCAACTTCCAAATAAGACAAATAAAAACGATTTTAACATTCACTTACCACAAAAAGATTGTCACTGATGTAGATATGTTAACCAGCCACAGGTTTTAAGTAATCTAATCTTATTTGTAATAGTGTTTTTTCGTGACGAAGCGATAGCTAGCTAGTGGCTGTCATGTCAATACCGGTCAATACACCGGTGGCTGGCTCGTTAGCCTAATGTCTGACCTACCACTCACATTACACACACTAGGGCTGCTCGATTATGGAAAAAATCATAATCAAGATTATTTTAGTCAATATTGAAATCACGATTAAATCGATTACTCATTGATTTTGGAAATTTGCATGTTGATTTTGAAAAACAGTGAAAATATTCTGACGTCAGGAGCGGGTGCATTTTTTTTACTTTGTTGAGGGTGACCAGCACACATATTTTGTTGGAATGTTTGGATTTGATTACACAGCAATGTCTTTCAATTATATTTGCAAATAAGTTATTTATATTTATTATATTAAATACATTAACACTTCTAAACGTATTTTCTATTTTGCCTGCAGGTTTTACATGTGCGCACGATCACTGTGCTTAATAAGTCTGCTGTAGAATCGCAAACAGCAGTTCAATAGAAGTAACACGAAACCTGGCTCTTCAGTCGGTAGAATAATTGTTTAAAAGTAATACATGGCTCTACACTACACCTGTGCTAATGAAACCAAGAACGAGAACGTGATTAACTGCTCAATTTCGTTGGTTCAGTACTGATATGCGCAATCTAATACTAAAGAAAAATGTTTCAGTAAAGGATACAACCCTGCAAGGACACAAATAAAATATCCTAAACAAGACTCAAATAGACAAAGCTGATAGGCTAACTAACAAACAAAGTACATGCGTTGCTGTGAGGTAAATTCATGGAGCTGCTGCAATCACCTGTAATATATAAAATAATGTAGCCCATAGATCAATACTCTGCCTTTGTCACCACTTCTGCATAGCATTTCTCATATAAAGCACGCAGAGCAACTGTGGTAAATTGGTGGCGAGATGGCAAATTATAACGCTTGTCCAAAGTATGCAACAACATTCTAGAGCGGTCGTTCTCAACTGTGCTAATGGGGCACACATCTTTGGCTAAAAGTAACGGTATGTGTTATTTTTTTGTGCCTGCGCGCACCATGGATATGGAGTTTCACTGTAAAATGCCTCTTAAATAGACGACTGAGTTTGTTTCACTTTCGGTTGTGTCATTCGAACACAAGACAAAAATAAGAGTTCTTAGAAAATGCAATGTACAAAATAATCGTTTTTTCTCGATTACTCTGTTTTTGTGATCGTTAGGAGCTGAAATCGAAATCGCGATCAAAATCCGATTAATTGCACAGCCCTAACACACACTGAGTTTTCCAACATATCACTGGTTGGGTTTTTTATCCATCTAACCCTAGACCCCTTTCTTCATATTTTAACATATCAAGAAATAGCCTACAGTTGACATCAATTATTATAAAAAATAGGAATTACGATAGCCTACCCATTCTACCGGCAAAACTAAGATAGGCTACTTCTCTATGAAAACAGTTGTTTGAATAAGACTTACAAGTTGCCTGATATTATTGTTTATATATTTGTTTTATTTATATTTTCTGTAAATTCTTGAGGCATATAGCCTACAATTGTTTTCCTACACGTCGTTAGCAAATTGAATGATCTCTTTCCCTCTGTCGTTGAAATCATCCTAATATTAATAACCGGGCGGGTCACCAGACATTCGGGGTTCAGACAATCCATTGATATATATCCAGGGCTGGAGGGATTGCATGTGTTTAATTAAATTTTATGTGTGATATTACATTATTTGTAATAACAGTGCAAATTAAATTAACTGCGTTTTTCTGATGACGAACGCTATATGTTCAAGTGTAACGAGACTGAAATGAATCCCGCAATATGACAGCACACAACTGTGTCAAGTGAACAGTTTATAAAAGATTTAGGGATAAACACCCACGTTCTGTGCAAACCTTATAATGGATGTCGCAATGGGTTAATTTTTCAAGGGTAATGTACAGAAAGGTGTCTAAACCACATATGCAAACAAAAAACATAAGCAAACATTTAATTTACTAGTAGAAATAAATTTTCGCAATTACCTATAGCTAATCACATGCTTAATTAATTCATTTAGGCTTTTTCATAATTACGGCGATTGGTGCTGATTTTGCCCAAACTATGCCAATCTATTCAGGGGGCACTGGAAGAGATTTATATGTATGATGTTTAAAAAAATCCATATCATCATGTCATTCTTTGGAAAATATGATATATGAAAAATATGAAATGGAACAGATATTAACCTCGCAGTTTTTCTCTCTTAACTCATCAGATCCGAATTTAAAATTGACAGCAGAGAGAAATCTAGAAATCATAGAATTTTTAGATATGACCATTTATAAATATGTTGATATTTTGGAAACTGCATCTACTTCAAGTCGTAGAGTAGTATAACACTTTTACGCACAGACAGTAGCTAATAATCCTTGACACCTCATACAAAATATAGGCTACCAGTTGGTCAAATACTTAAGACTACAACGTAACTGCAGTACAGCAGTTAGGCTAGTACAAATAATAAAGTATTTTACTATCTAATAACCGGGAAGGAATAGTACTAAATTAATAGTTTTATTAATTAGGCTATAGCCTGTTAATGACAGCACCTGCATAATATAGGCTACATGGAAGTCTGCCCGTATTCATAACGTTTCGTTTCCAGACAAGATTGCACAATGTGGCTTTTGATGGATGTATATAAATGTTCAGAAACAATATTCAAAGAAACGCGCTTGCAATGCAAAACTGCACAGATGTTGGCTTGACTGCATTAACCATATGTCGTCAGTAAAGTAGCAGGCTGATGGAATGTTAACAGTAACGTCTGTATCACGTTAACTTCACTAAAGCAAACTGGCTAACGAATGCCATTTAAATGAAATGAAACTGTACATAAGTGTTCAGACCTTGTTATAAACGATCTAAATGATCCGTTTCTTAGGAACTACTTGATTTGTGGCGTACTAACATGGCAACAGTAAAAGGAGTGGTGGGGGGTACGTTAATGTTTCACGATAACCGCACGCCTCATGACCATTTTCTTTGGCTAAAAATACTAATTAAAACATTAAATTTCACAAATAAAATGTTGGCAACCATTTTATAAGCGCATTATTAAACGGGTCCGGTGATATCTGCAATTTGATTGGCTAAAATTGCATTCCAAGGCTATGACAATTCCCTGATATCCGCACTGTAGAATGTTCCCTTTTCACTGAAGTGTAATCAAAAAGTATCACTACGCCCCCCTGAGGAGCTGAACAAAATAAAAAACATGGCGGATAATTCCTCTCGCTTCAAATCTCAACACCAACTTCCAAATGAGACCATCTAAAAAATAAAAACGATTTTAACATTCACTTACCACAAAAAGTTTGTCACTGATGTAGACATGCTAACCAGCCACAGGTTTTAAGTAATCTAACCTTTTTTGTAATAAAGTGTTTTTTCGTGACGAAGCGATAGCTAGCTAGTGGCTGTCATGTCAATAACTGTCAATACACCGGTGGCTGGCTCGTTAGCCTATTGTGTGACCTACCACTCACATTTCACACACTGAGTTTTCCACATATCACGGGTTGGGTTATTAATATCCATCTAGCCCTATACGCCTTTCTTCATATTTTAAAATATCAAGAAATATCCTACAGTTGACATCTTTATTATAAAAAAAGAGGAATTACGATAGCCTACCTGTTCTACCGGCAAAATTTAGATAGGCTACTTCTCTATGAAAACGGTTGTTTGAATAAGTTTTACAAGTTGCCTGATATTATTGTTCTGCCTATGTTTTATTTATATTTTGTGTAAATTGTTGAGGCATATAGCCTGCAATTGTTTTCCTACACGTTGTTAGCAAATTGAATGATCTTTCTCCCACTGAAATCATCCGAATATTAATAACTGGGCGGGTCACCAGACATTCGGGGTTTAGACAATCCATTGAATAGGCCTATATATCCGGAGCTGGAGGGATTGCATGTGTTTAATTATATTTTATGTGTGCTATTACATTATTTGTAATAACAGTGCGAATTAAATTAACTGCATTTTTCTGATGACGAACGCTATGTTCAAGTGCAACGCGACTGAAATGAATCCCGCAATTTGACAGCGCACGACTGTGTCAAGTGAACAGTTTAAAGATTTTGGGATAAACATCGACGTTCTGTGCAAACCTTATAATGGATGTCGCAATTAGTTAATTTTCCAAGGTAATGTATACAGAAAGGTGTTTAAACCGCATATGCAAAAAACATAAGCAAACATTTTATTTACTAGTAGAAATTAGTTTTCGCATTTACCTACATATATTCACATGGTTAGCTAATTAATTCATTTAGGCTTTTTCATGATTACGGCGATTGGTGCTGATTTTGCCCAAACTATGCCAATCTATTCAGGGGGCAATAAAGTTTAATTAATTATAGCCTGTTAATGACAGCACCTGCATAATACATGGTAGTCTGCCCGTATTCATAACGTTTCGTTTCCCGACAAGATTGCATAATGTGGCTTTTGATGGATGTACCTATATAAATGTACAGAAACAAAATTCAAAGAAATGCGCTTATAATGCTAAACTGCAGTTGGCTTGACTGCGTTAACCATAGTGTCGTCAGTACAGTAGCTAGCAGGCTGACAGTAAGGTCTGTATCACCTAAACATTTGAATTGCATAACAAATGCATCACTAAAGCAAACTGGCTAACGAATGCCATTTCAATTAAATTAAACTGTACATAAATGTTCAGACCTTGTTATAAACGATCTAAATGAGCAATTTTATAGGAACTATACTTGATTTGTGGCGTAGTAACATGGCAACAGTAAAAGGAGTGGTGGGGGGTACGTTAATGTTTCACGATAACCGCACGCCTCGTGACATTTTCTTTTGCAAAAAATACTAATTTAAACATTAATTTTCACATATAAAATGTTGGCAACCGTTTTATAAGCGCATTAACACACTCCAGACTGTGCATTGCCAGGGAATAACCGCACACCTCCGCAGTGAAAGCGGAGGTGTTTCAGCCTCGTGGCTTTCTACACTGCTGAGGTGTGCGGTTATTCCCTGGCAACGCACAGTCTGTCGTGTGTTAATGCTTACTTAATGGAAAGACGGAGTTAGTGGAATGGCCCTTATTTGTGGATAGCGAAATGAGTTTGTGGACTGGTTCCTATATGTTTACAGAATTTTGAAGCAAATATTCCGTACGAGGTGTGCATATTAATAAATGTGCCATGTCATTGCTAGCTTTCTTAAAATCATATCCAGGCCAATTAGGTATTTCTCTTTAGTCGCACGCCATGTTCTGTTTTGAACGACTCAGCTTGTGGTCAAAGTCCTGATGATAGTAAGCCTTTCAATAAAACGTTATGAGGGCAAATGGCTTGGTAACTAACTACATTTACATTTGAGTCAGAAAATTGTGTGTTTGGTTTCTTCATAAAATTGTGACCAACCACCTTCATCTCAGCTTATATAAATTGTTTTAGTTTTTTACATTTTACAGATTCAGAGCTTTCAAATGGTATATCAATCACTGCAATGCAACTTGGATGATGCTTTGACTATTGACAATCGCAACTGAAATTCTGAGATATTCCCCCTCACAGTTTTGCCAGGTAGAGTTGGCTACCACTAGAACTCCATAGACTACAATTTCTTTAGCTTAAGCTCTTGCTAAGGTTGTTTAATAGGCACAGACACAATTTTCATAGTTTGTGTAGTATAGGAACAGAAGTTTATTTCCATCTATAATTAATTTACCAGTACTTCCACAATACAAATTATAGAAATTTGAATTGTTATGCCATGTTAGAATAATCCCTCATCTTTCTTTAACTTACTGCTGTGGTCTTAAATACAGTCGTATGCAAACGTTTAGGCACCCCTGACAATTTCCATGATTTTTATTTATAAATAATTGGGTGTTTGGATCAGTAATTTCATTTTCATCTATCAAATAACTGAAGGACACAGTAATATTTCAGTGGTTAAATGAGGTTTAATGGATGAACAAAAAATGTGTAATATACATCAAAACTAAATTAGACAGGTGCATAACTTTGGGCACCCCAACAGAAATATCACATCAATATATAGTTGAGCCTGCTTTAGCAGAAATAACAGCCTCTAGACCCTTCCTATAGCCTGAAATGAGTGTCTGTATTCTGTAAGGTATTTTGGACCATTCCTCCTGCAAAACATCTCCAGTTCAGTTAGGTTTGATGGTTGCCAAGCATGGATAGCCCGCTTCAAATTACCCCAAAATTTTCAATGATATTCAGGACTAGGGACTGGGATGGCCATTCCAGAACATTGTACTTTTTCCTCTGCATAAATGCCAAAGTAGATTTTGAGCACTATCCAGCCTCTGCATAATTTCAACTTTGTGACTGCTTCCTCTACATTATTCTAAAGTATCTGCTGATGAGTGGAATCCATGCGACCCTCAACTTTAGCAAGATTCCCAGTACAGGCACTGGCCACACAGCCCCACAGCATGATGGAACCTCCACCAAATTTTACTGTGGGCAGCAAGTGTTTGTCTTGGAATTATGTGTTATTTTGCCACCATGCATAATGCCCCTTGTTATAACCAAATAACTCCATCACAGCACCTTCTTCCAAAATGAAGCTGGTTTGTCCAAATGTGCATTTGCATACCTCAAGCAAATCTGTTTGTGGCGTGTGTGCAGAAAAGGCTTCTTCCACATCACCCTCCCGTTCAGTTTCTTCTTGTGCAAACTGCTCTGAATTGTTAAACGATGCACAGTGACACATCTGCAGCAAGATGATGTTGTAGGTCTTTGGAGGTGGTCTGTGGGCTGTTTTTGACTGTTCTCATCATCCTTTGCCTCTCAGATATTTTACTTGGCCTGCCACTTCTGGCCTTAACAAGAACTGTGCCTGTGCTCTTCCATTTCCTCACTATGTTCCTCACGGTGGACACTGGAGAGTCAAAGAGAACAACAACTTGCAATTGGCCACCTTAAATACCTTTTCTCGTGATTGGATGCACCTGTATATGAAGTTCAAGGCTTAATGAGCTCACCAAACCAATTGTGTGTTCCAATTAATCAGTGCTAGGTAGTTACATGTATTCAAATCAACAAAATGACAAGGGTGCCCAAATGTATGCACCTGTCTAATTTAGTTTTAATGCATATTGCACATTTTCTGTTCATCCAATGAACCTCATTTCACTACCGAAATATTACTGTGTCCTTCAGTTATTTAATAGATCAAATTGAAATTGCTGATCCAAACACCCAATTATTTATAAATGAAAACCGTGGAAATTTTCAGGGGTGGCTAAACCTTTGCATATGACTGTACATTTTTTTAATATAGAGAATTACAGGTTTTACAGAAATATAAAACAAGTCATTTTGAAGATATAATAGATTGGATAGATAGTTCAGGCTCAAATTCTATACATTGCACATTTAAGGATATCAGTAAATATCTAGATGTGTATCAATTGTGAAATTACAGTGTTTACCAATAGTCTTTCAAAGTAGAAGTTATTTTAAATTCTAAAACTAATGCAGACTTTGTCTTGGACACTTAATAAGTAAGTTGAGATATTGATTGCCTTCTCATGATTAAAATTAAATACATTTTCTAAATCCAGATTTGTGGATTTCATAAACATTTATACAATTGGCCATGTAAGCTTGACACCTTAATTGCCACCTTATTTGACTTAGCTCCTCAGTCTGTTTCCTTCTATGCCACATGTTCCTGACTCATCATTTCTATTATTTCTCAATTTCAAGCATGTCTTCCCTTTTACCTCTTCCCTTTGTTCTTGCTCCAATTATGAATGTGCCCTAGAGGCTTGGTCAGGGCATTCACTATCTCAGCACACCCTTACTTAAACTCCTGATGGACAGCTTCATTAATTCTCCTGTTCTGTGCATTAATACTTGCTCTGTCTTTGTTCCTTTAATTTGAAATGAGCTACAGAGTCATTGACCGGTGCTATTAGGCCAGAACGGGTAAGTGTATCAAGGTCACCTAAGAAAATGTAGAGGAACTTACGTTCTAGTTCCTGCTAACAACTACTGGCTCTGATTATGCTCTTGTCTAAAGTCTCAACAGCCTTTACACACTTGTGATGGTGTCTGTTTTATATACAGCACTGAAAAAGAATTAAGAGACCACGGCAAATCTTTTTTAAATCAACCCCATTGAAAACCTCTGGAATGTAATCCAGAGGAAGATAGATGGTCAAAAGCCATCAAACAAAGCTGAGCTGCTTGAGTTTTTGAGCCAGGAGTGGAATAGAGTTTCCCAACATCAATGTGAATGACTGGTGGAGAGCATGCCAAGATGCATAAAAGCTAATTACTATTATTCATAATATAATACAATTATTATTATTATTACTTATATTATATTCTACCAAATATTGATTTCTGGACTATTCCTAAGTTAGCACATTCATACAGTATGTGTGTGTCACATTCTGTGGTGAATCAGGAGGCTGAATGCAGGAAGTAGCTTGTTTGTATTATTTTAGAACAAACAAACACCAAATACTAGCAAATCTGTGTGTTAGACTGGACTACAGTAATATCCAAGAAACCTAATAACGCCCTACAAGGCAAGATAGTAATATAGTAGTTTCAGGGCTTGTATACTGCAGCTTAACAAATTGACAGTGTATTCACAGTCAATGAAGCACACACACTAGCCTGGTTGACACCAGACCCTTCTCAGTTGTAACTGAGAGTGGGTCTGGGCAAGGTTCATTCACAGCCTATTTCCAAAGGGACGTCACCAACGGACGCCGCTCAAATGCCTCTTGACACAAATGGATATATCAGACTTTTGCAGAGTCTGCAAGACCACGACAACATCTTTTTTTAGATATGAAGGCTTCAAGTGTTGTTCTTTGTTCGGTTTTTAACAAAAAGGAAATGTTCAAATCGCTTAAAACAGACGCAATAGCTGATTCGAACAAGTAATATTCCGGATGATCCATTGCGGCAGCCATCGTTGTAATTGTCTACTTCAACCAATGACAGTATATAGCTGCACTGTCGTCATATTGTAAAGCCTGCCTCAACGTTTGTGATTGGTGCCTCGATTTGGAAAAATTGGAAATGGGCTTGAATGGGCTCTTGGCCAGACTGACTTGCAGAGCAAATCAAAATTTGCCCGGAAGTCCGTCAGGGTTCTCCCAGGCTACAGACACTGTAGAAGACAGAGACTATGGCCCTCATTTATCAAACGTGCATAGAAACCAGCGTAGATATGAGAAATCATACGATGGGGCTCATGTTAAGTCAGGCCCGGTTCTATTACGTTTGCCTGGCAACACAATATTATGTCGGCAACACAAGCTTGGATTTTACCTTTCAAAATAATAGCGCCAGTAATTCATGACAATAGTCATTGTTAACTATACAGTTTGTGTTGCCGGAATAATATAGTGTTGCCAGGTGAACTTGTTAGCCGAGTGAATAAAATTTTGGTGGCAGTTTTTGAAAGAAAACAATACAACAAATGGCCGCCAGGTGGCTCCAGGGTGCACATTCATCCAAATAATTTACCTTAAAATAATCTCTACTGTAGTTCAAGTCCAGCACACCACAAATGTATATTTATGGTTTTACAGTACATTAGTCATACACTGTTTGTTACTGCTTTTTTTCTTTTTATTAGAGATCGCTATTGTTCATTTTTTTCACCTAAAAGTAGTAATGGATACATCTATTAATCATACACTGTTCTTTACTGCTTTCATAAACTCAGTGTTGCGTAAAGCTACTTTTCAGTTACATTCCATTTACATTCTTATTTACATGTTGAGTTAATTTACCCAAAATGATCAGGTAAATGGAGTTAATATCTTAAAAGTAACTTATAAAACAAATAGAAAGAGTATAGAAAATATCAATCATGGTCACCAGTAAGATATGAACTCCATTTACCTGATCATTTTGTCTTAATTAGGGACTTCCCAAAACTTGAACTCAGCAAGTAACTGGAATGTATATGTACATGCTACTTTACCCAACACTGCATAAACTACTCTAGTAATCGGCACATCATGAACTAGTAATGGGTACAGTACATCTATTACTGATGTAATAGTTGTACTGCAGTGTGACCAGATCATAAGTTTGAGTCCCTGCAAAGGCATATGTTATTCTTTCTCAAACCTATTCAAATTGTATACTAATGTATCACTTTTGTGAATAATCATCTGTATTTGCGAAGAATCAGTGTACCTCACAGCTCAGCAGTGTGTAAGATGGTAGGTATATCCAAAGAACAATAATCATTCATTACGTTTTCAGTTCGAATTTCTGTGCTGACCGTGGACCAGGACATGAAGAAATTTATTAGAAACAATATTGTAATGATTGTACTCTCAGGGAGCAAATTATTCAACACGTTGGCAATTGCAACGCTATGAATAGAGCTATGAAATGTTCAGGGGTGTTTCTGGCCACCCAACTAGCACCCTAGGCAAGATCTCAAAATGCCACCCCCCCCCACACCCACCCCAAAAAAATAAACAATTACCAGGGCCAGGGAAAATAACACTATTTTTACTATCACTCAGGCATGTGATTGGCTAAGGAAAAAAAACAGGAAAATATACTGAGAGCATTCACAGCTCCCGATAGAAGCAGGACCCATAACAATTTATTTCAACAAAAAAATCATATTTATTTTACAGCTACATGTGCAACATCCAACTTTTTATGACACATGAGAATAACTTATTTGAATTAAAAAAATAAAATATATATTTTTATAACATAACTTATTTGGTGGATGTGTAACAGTGGGACTCATTTCCGTCCGTGGTTAAAACAACATTCGTTCTTATGTTCATTCATGTTTATTTGATGCTATTTAGAACTAGAAGGAAGAGATGATCATCTCACAAGCAGCTTTAACAGAGGCTCTACAGCGATCTGTCAAAGTTTTAAAGTATATTTTAACTTTTCCCTTTCAGGGAGGGATTTTTGCAATGGCAAAAAGGTCATTGGCCAGGGCATTAAGTGCCATCTAGAAAAATACCAAACTCCTTTGCTCTTAAAAGCAGCAATTCAATTCAACGTGAAGTGCCCTCACATTTACATCAGGGCTTTAAACAAAAATTTTGGTCACTGGCAACAAGTACTACTACAGTCACTCAGATTATTTAGGCAATGTGTTTGACAACATTCAAGTATAATTGATGTATTCCCAGTAAGAAATAACATGGTTTACTGCTACATCTGTTTTTACTTCTTCGACCGAGACATAATATGTGAAATAAAAGTTTTAGCTACCGCTTAAGGTTGCCATCTCAAGCAGTTGCAGTTCAAATCGTAACCAGGCTGGGAAATTAACTTAGCCACTGGCTGGTGGATGCCCTAATTTTACCAGCCAATTCTATGAATTCAAAAATGAAAATGCAATTGCTTCTTCTATATTGCTTCAATACATGAAATTCATAATTAATACGTCTTATTAAGTAAATTACAAAAGGGACATGTTGTGAAGACAAGTCTGTGAGACGAATGATTTTTAGATGATTGACAGATTGTGCTTATCAGTGTATTGGATGTCCTACTACTATTTTTATCTGGCTACTTTTAGATGTCCAATAGTAGGTAATTTCACACTTTAGAGGTGTAGCCTAAAACTTTACTTTTGTAACCTATTCCACAATATTTATTTAATAAGCAGGTAATTTTACATTTGTAAATTTGTTTTATAATAATCTATTTGTAAAACATCTGGGAAAATAATGCAATTTTTTTTATTAGCTCCCATCAACATTTCAAGCAGATGCATGATAAATAATAAGAAAACATATTATGGCGAATTAAGATCGGTTACTTGAATTAGAATCAGTTGTTAATCAACTAAGTTTGCAATTGAGAACTTCGACATCGTACCGTTACATTTGTGTGTGCATGCGTGTTTAAGATTCTCTGGTCAAACGAGAACGCCGCCTATCAGCATCCAATCATGAAGTCAGACTCAACGAACACCACCACCCGTGTTTTCACCAACGAGCTCTTAACATTAAACGCGTGAAATGGTTATTTGTTTTACTTTTTTCGATCACGAAAAATAACATTATATAGCCTAATCATATCATATTCACATTTAATCCCTCACATCTGTAATACATGATTTGCCCTTTATATTTTCTACATTAATTTATAGCCTACTGTGGATTATAATACTGGGGAAATAACTAGTTTTTTTCGCCTGTGCTAATTTCCAACCCTGACTCGTAACAACATTCATGCATGTAAATTAAATTTTGGAACATGGTATTAAAAGTATCGCTTTGAAGAAATATTCTCTTGCGCAATGCTTCTGAAGTATCTTTCGGACACGCGGTCATTCTATTTTGGTCATTATTGTCGCGCAGTTGATTAAAATATGTGATTGTTGTAGCCAACTATTAAACATCAGTAACACTTTGAATATCACAATGGTATATTATGTATATGCAATAAATCACAACCTGTATATGTGCATAGCTTAGACTACTTTTGTCGATTAAGTATTAACAGCGAATGAGCACTTGCAGCAGTGTGAAAACAGAGGTGTGTCTGTGTCATGTGACCACCATGCAGCAAAACGTGTTTGAGAACAAACAAAATTACAATTAATTTTACTTAAAGTGATTCTATGAGCTCCTTGTCCGACGACTTTTTTGACTTGTCCCGGACAAGCGGACAAGCCTTAATGTTGAGCCCTACAGCTTCATATACCCTCCTTTTCACTCTGGCAGCTCTTGAACCCCCCTTCCCTCCCCCTTTTTTATTACAGATCTGAATGATTCACGTAGGTCACATTTTCAGGTCGGAAAATCCAGACTTCTGGATTAATCCGGAAAAATCACATCCCTGATTACTATAAACACAAAATAAATGTGTTAGCAGGTGTTCTAAGAATGTAAACAATGAAGGAGACTCAACATATTGAGTGTAGGTATGAAATAAATAAATAAATACAAGTTTTAAACACAACAATTGCAATTAAATATTCTTTCATCAACACAAGCCATCAGACAAAGCAAAGTTTTTCATTATTCACCCAACATCAATGTAAAAGACTGTTGGAGAGCATGCCAAGATGCATGAAAGCCAATTATTTTTATTATACAATTATTATTCCACCAAATATTGATTTCTGTACTCTTCCTAAATTTAGTAAAATTAGTATTGTTATTTTCTTTGCATTATTTGAGTTCTGATAAAACTGCATCTTTATTGTTATTTTGACCGTGTCTGCAAAAAAGTGTTCTGAATTACGATATTTGAATTTAGAATTAGGGATATACTTTGTCAGTAGTTTATGGAATAATACAAATATTTTTTGTGCAAATTAGGCGCTCTCTCATTAAATATGCGCAATTTTGCCTATATTTCCGGTAGACAGATCTGAACGTATGATAAAGCCAGGTGCAACATTTTTTTTTTTATTTGTTTACACACAAGATGAAAAAAGAATTACAGAGGGATTTCAAGATATCTGCTTTCATTACCTAGAAAATCTA